>JAVQJG010045183.1:0-13244 GCA_036024015.1 Craterocephalus amniculus
GGCTTTCCACCGATCGGATCGGCTTGATCGGATCGGCCGATTTTTCACATATTTTTCATGTTTTCTGATCGGCCCTGAAGTTTTCATCCACCGATCCGATCAATGACGTCATTGTCATTGTGAAACTGCTCCCGTTGCAGCTGCATATGATCTGTTGCAGCTGCAATGTAGTTTGCTAGAGGTGCTTTGTAAATTAATTAAATAAAAAACTTTATTGTCCGCCCGTCACATAGTAAGCACCGTTCAGACTTACTCTGGAAAGCAGTCGTGGTGCGGACCTCGTATGTAGTATATATATATACAACTAAGAAACTAGAGACATCTTAATACTGTCAATAAATAATTTCATCATTATTAGACAAGCAGTACAGAAAAATAATAAAAAATGAAAGAGTTATATGAATGTACTAAGAGATCGCTGCCCTTTTGTGCAGTATTCTTGAAAAGTATTACATTAAATTACATTAAAGTAGCCTATGGACAAGAGGTTACGTTTTTAAAATACACTGTATAAAAATGGGCACATTTGATTCCCACATTTAGGCCAGTGATCGGATCGGTGATCGTTTTTTAAAAACTCTCTCATCGGTGATCGGTGATCGGCCCCTAAAATCCTGATCGTGTAAAGCCTACCAACATTTGTTTGGGTAAATGTGATATACTGTCAACAGAATTTACCCTCTGTCTTATTTTGAGCTGCTTTTAGTTGAACATCCACACAAAGATATAGCACAAATGTACCATACTTGGTCCCAACAACATCCTAGGTACCCCCAAGAGTCTCAAGTTGAGTGTGACACAGCAGAGAGAGTAAAAGGAAGACTGGTCAGCAGATAAATGATCTGTTTGACACTGACTTACCTGGCCTCTGTAACAAAGCACTGCTCTCCCGCTTTCAAGGTTGCGGTGAAAGTGCCTAACCTTTTGTTGTACGCTCACAATTCCACTAACTGCTAGCACAGAGGACCACTCTCTGCACTCACTGAGTACACCATTCTTTAGTTTGCCCCATAAAATATTGTGATGATATGTTTCATTTACTCCAAGCAGCATGAGAAATCTTCCCCTGAACCTGAAACCGTCTTTTTTTTCACTCAAAAGTGGTTAGTTGAGACATGAAAAAACTGCAGGGCAATAAAATAAATATAAATTACTGTTTTGTGGTTGAGCTCACCTCAATAAAAACTTCAACTTTCTGCCAGGCTGCTTTTTACACACGGCTGCACTTTCTCAATGTACGAATACCCCTTAGGCGCTGCCTGGCTTCTTTAATACTCTCTGATCTGCCAGGTTAGTTCTTTCTGACTATTATCTCTCTGTTTGTTTCAGATTATATGTACAGTCTATACATATGAACACATTTAAATTGACTTGACTCAATATCAGAATCTTGATGAAACAGTATACTGCCGTGAGCAATGAGTCAAAGCTAAGCCAAATAGACATGAAAGCAGCCAACAAATGACTCTTAAAAATGGGTAATCGAGACTATGCACTCACTATCACCATTACAGTGAGATTAACTTCTATAAGTCTTTTAGAAGTCACATTTTTGTGCTCTAAAAATTATTCAACTTTTGTGTTGCATCTACCTACCACTGCACTGTTTATTCACTGTTGATTGTATGAATACCCATGTAAGCATACAAAGAAAAAGATCACACACAGTAATCACACACAGTATAGGAGAGCTCATGATCCAGGGTCCCAGCCTGTTGTCAACTTGTTGGCTGAAAAATTCAAGCCCTGGATGACTAATAGAAACAGCTGAAGCTCTACGAGAAAAGAAATCTGGAAAAGATCAGCCTTTCTCATTTTCAAAATCAAAACTGTGCATGTTTTCAGGGTTCAAAAATAAAAACATATGTCATGCAGGCGGCAAGACATAGAACAGCATGCATGGTGTAGAATAAAGTGCCAAAAACATACAAAAAAGAAAACATAATAGGTGTATTCATTACACTTCAAAACCTAGTTTCCTGTCAACCCACTCCCCATTTTTTTTTCCAAGTTGTCCTCTTGTAACTTAGTGTAAAGACACCTTCTAAAGTAAGTCAAACTTACAAAGACAAAACTGGCCCATCATCCAACGCCTGACCAAAATAGAACAAAGAGCACATTTTTGGCCACTAGCAAAACCTGTCATTCCAGTCCCTTTCTCCCCCGGCGAAGCCTCCATGCTCCCCGCAATCCACCCCACCCTGATGATTTTTTTCCCTTTCTGTAACCTTAGCTCTGTTCAAAGGGATTTTAGAGTGGCTCAAATTCATATCTCAAAGTCAAAGCAATGACAACTGGATGCTTGTCTCTGAGTGCACAGAGGCATAGAGTTGAAGGAAGACGGCTTTTCCAACTGAGAGCAAAATATGTAATTATTTAATGAGAAGTTATTCTGGAACACTCTTAATAATATGGTGTGTAAAAAAAAACACTCTTCTCTATGCATTGTCCTTTGCCAGTGAAACCTTGTAATGAAGAATTTGCGTAGAAAATAGTTGAAATTGAATTAAAAACAGGTGGAGTCTGGCAGATCCGACTATTGAAGGGTCATAGTCCACAAGTAGATTTTTTTTTAATTGCTAGTGTGTCCAAGAGACAAATCCATTTTATTGTGTTACATGGACATGGCTCTGTCAAATGACATGTCCTATTTCATTGCTCAGACGTCCTAATGTTTGACAGCCTGTAGCTGCTGAACCAGAGAGAGGAGATCAGGAGATCAGACTTGAAAATATCTTTATTGATTTCCATCATGACAAAAGGCCTAATTTGCATAGTAATACTATATAAACCCACTATTATTGAGTTAAACAGCCAATGTTTTGTGTGGTTCTGCTGAAAAAGCCTGTTTACAAATCCATCCTAAAAGCCGTCAAAATGTAAATCTGATTTTTTTTCACATCTCTAGTGAAAATGATTGTACCTGAAAATCAAAATTCTTTTATTGGTATAGAGAGAGTTATGGATATGATGTATTGCCTTATTCTGCATACATAAACATCATTTATTCGGGTTCATCCTGCATCATGCCTAGCTGCACCGCTGTCTGATGACTGTCCTCTGGTGGTGACTTCATGTAGAACAATTTAGTCTAAATATTTCACATTTATTCACTCCAGTGAGCTGTACATTTTCCTTTCCATCATTCTCTGACAGTTGTTGCTGTCATTGTTTCTGCAGCGGTAATACAGTATAAGCCAAAGAGAAATGCTGTCTAATCTCATTTTAATCCAGACAGGTGGAACCCTGATGACTCAAATGTTATAAATAGCAATTCATCTCCACTGTGTCATTTCATTTTATTATAAAACCCCCCAAATTTGTAATTTCATCTTCTTAATGGCATTACAAACCTGTGCTTTTATTGAATGATTTATTTTTGTTTGTGTGTGTGTATCCACCTGCAGGTACAAAACATAAAACTATCTTGGAGGCACGGAGCGGGCTGGGCCCGATCAAGGCATATCCCCGCCTGGGCCCTAAGCCCAGCGGAGAGCAGGGAGGGGGGCCAGTGGACCCCAATACTCAGGAACGAACCTTCCACTGTGAGATCTGCAATGTGCGGGTCAACTCTGAACTGCAACTCAAACAGGTAGGAAGAAGATTATATCATCACTTTAGTATGAAGAATACATTGTAGATCAAGAGAATTAAAATTGTAGAAGACAGTGTAGAAGATTTGTTTAATTGTTTATTTATTATCTTCTACAATTTGTTTAATTGTAGAAGCTTAAATAGAACAGTGCAAATAAAGTATATAAAACTATGGTGAAAACAGTGCCTAGAGCAAAAAAAGTTACATTTAATTAAGTTAGTGAAAATAACTTACATTTGTGTATATTTTCAGCACATATCAAGTCGAAGGCACCGGGATGGCATGGCAGGAAAGCCTAACCCCCTCCTCAGTCGACATAAGAAGCACAGGGTAGCTGATCTGACGGTAACAAGTTACTCAACTGAAATGTGGCTCCTGTGACACAGCTAGCTAACCTGAGACTTAGCAATCAGATAGACTGTGATACTTGAGAACATGTAGTCTGCAAAGCTTTGGACTTTCTTAAATTCCTTTAAAAAAATCCAACAGTTCAGCTTTTGGCTCTGGCTTCTTCCTGAATACATGAAATCCACTAAAAAGAAACGTCTGCATTACGACAGATCAAATGAGTCTGGAAATGATCTAAATGTGTTTCCTGATCATATGCTGACCTTGTGGAGCTAATGGTTCTTATTCTCTCCCTACTGTCTTTCTGCTTTTCTTTCTGCTTTTTAGTCTTCTTTGACCTTCTCTAAGGATCTCACCAAAGCTTTGGGTGCAGGGCTCTTGCCCAACCCCTTGGCTGTTGCCGCAGCAATGGCCGCTGCAGCATCCTCAAACCCACTGGCTCTCCGTGCAGCTGCTCCAGCACCTCACCCGCACCCCCATCACCTCCTGCAAGGCCCACCTCTCAGCCACGCCATTCTGAGGCCTGCACCCGGGCCGATTCGCACCACCCATGGGCCAATCCTCTTCTCTCCTTACTGACACGTTACCATGTGACTTTGGGCAGTCAGAAAACATCCACATCCACAAAAGCACACTGTGAAGCTACAAAAATGATCAACAAACAGCAATTGATGGGGGAGGGGGGGGGGGTAATTTAAATATCTGACTGACAGCAAAGAAAAAAAATAGTGGAAAGGAGTATGAGTATTATGTCTCTGTCTTTCCCTTTACCTGAAACTCTCCATGTACTCTACTTCTTTTTCAAAAGACTTCCGAGCGATCTGCAAATGGAGAAGAGCAGAGGAGAGTTTTTCACATGCATTGAACTTCCCTTGTACATTTCTCACTTCCCCATGCCCCTCCCTTGCACTGTGGCCCTGTCATGGCCACCTCGATATACAGAAGAAACACATGCAAATCATTCTTCCAAACTGTAACCCAGGCATCGTGTTACATTCTAACTCTGGGCCAGGCTGTTTTTTTCTCCTGACATCATGGCTCAGCTTGTTCTCCTCATCCTATGCACCTCAAAAAACCAAGACAATAATGTTATGTCGTAGGGTAGCTGCTTCCATCGGTCCTTGCTGTATGCGCCACTTGTAGCTCTGGCGGCCTCCGCTGTACTGTACATGTTCTGCTCTGTGCCAGAGGCCAGTAGCCCTTCAGTTTGTGACACTAGGTCCTCGCTAGATGCAACATGACTTTGGCTGACAGGCAGGTGGTACTCGCATTTGAACACGTCTGATGGGTGGAGGGTGGGGGGGGCAGAAAACTGGCTGTGGGGGATTGCACTCCCCTGTCATGTCCCGAGAAGGGAGGTGAGAGGAGGGCTGGCACGGGTCGGTGGACGGATTGACCACAGGCAGCATGCAGACACACACTGGCCTGAACAAATCTGTTTTAAAATAGACCTGACCAACAAAAACTGCTACGGGGCACATCTGCCAACCTCCATAACAGTCAGAGAAGGGCCTCAGAGGCGAGAGGGGACGAGAGCAGCAGCAGAAGAAGTAACACACTGCACTGGTACATACTGTACTGCTGTTTTTGATATGAGCTCATAATGTTCAGAGTGGATTGTGTGTAATGAAAAGAATTCTGAGCTCTTAGTTATGAAATACTGAACAGGAGAGAGCATAGGTGACACTTGACTGAGATGTTAACGTCCTCACGACCTCCTGATCTTCATTCTCAGGCCTGTGTAGGTAGGCAGGCATGACTGAAGTGTGACCTTGTGTTCAGGCATATTTATGTTGTTTCTGCGTGCTTCCTCACAATAAGGCTCTGCAGGCTTTTTAATCATCCAGCTGACCCTTTTCATTCCTGCACAGTCTTCCTACTCCTCACCTCCCTGATATCCAAAGGTTGATTTGAGTCGGTTCTCAAAGGCACGTCTGCCATCTGGCAGACCACAATAATGAAAGGGAACAAATTAAACAGAGGAAGATGAAAGCCAAATACTTTCTCGGTGGAGTGATCTTGAGCTGGAGTGACGACCAAGCCAGAAGCCAAGAGAAGCCGCCAGGAGCGGGTAGCCGAGACATCCAACTCAAGACATTGGCAGTTTTTTGTCTTACAACTGAAAGCCATGAAACACACCATGATTTGTTTTGTTTTACAAAGACTGGTGAGCACTTTCTGTTTGGTTTGACTGTTGGTTTGTGTTTATATCGCGTAGAAATAAGAAAAATAGAAAAGACGTCAAAAATATTTTTGTAGGTTGAAAATAGCTTCATCCATGAAGGGAACTGATAAAAGGAAGTGAAATTAGTGTTTTTTTGTTAGTGACCCAGACAAACTGATAAACAGGTAGAGCAGGTGGGGAGCCACTAAAGCTAAATGAGCAATGGCAGAACTTTCTTGCTTGAGAGCTTGAGACTAACAGCCCTTTCCAAACAAGATGTACACTGTGCCCTATAGAGAAGCAATGAGCTCTAATGTCTTACCTATGTCTGAATATTGCAATGCAATGAGCAAATTTTTATCAGCGTGACTTGTTATCATTGTGACATGTTGTGACATGTTGTCTGGAGTCATGTGTAAACTGGGAGCATGCCAGCTGACTTTTCTGTTCTTCCATGAGGAGTTCAAGTCCTCCAGGAGTTTGAGGGAGGTAGAGCTTGAAACGGAGGGGTAGCTTGGCACAGGGACCGACCCTTCATATTAAAGGGCCTTTTTAACTATGGGAATCTCTGCTTGGGGAACAGGGTACAGCAACAGGAATCACGGGATTAAAGCAAGATGATCTACTCAACAGGCTCTTTTTTCATTTGAATTCACTGAGTTGCATTGTTTTTCTTTTTTGTGTGTGAGAATTGTGTCTAAGTAAAAACCCAGAGGAACATTATTAATGCCATTACTTAAAGAATAAGCTGGCTTAATGACAGCTTCCACCATTGTGCTCTTTTTGTTGCTGGACGTAATTTTAAAGTTTATTTGAATGAGACACTGTTCCAGAATTTGTGCTTGCCTTCCTGTTAGTGTGTATCATATATATTCTATTGTGTGCTGAGACTCACCCCACTTCCCACCAATCAGAGACAGATGCAACCTGGAGCTATAAAGTGGCCTAACACGATAACAGAGACAAAATCTGCAATTGTGTTTGGTTTGGACGGATTGATCAGACCCAGAGCATTGTATTAAAATACTTGATCAATTATCCAGCCTAATCAAAGCAGGCCTACCACATCCCTGTCCCAGCTAGGTCAGTCAGTCACGTAGCACCTCAGATATGTTCATAAAGTGGTAATTGCCATTGAGTCATCCTCATTATTCAATGTTATACTCCTCTTTTCTTGGCAGGTACTTCATGTTAGCTATGTTTAAGCTCCTAGCCTTAGCCTTATTCTGCCCTCCGTTTCTCTGAGAGCAGAAAGAGAGAGATGGAGAGGCTGTGGTGTAATTTTGTCTTGCCAATAAAGTTATTTTTGAACTTCATGATCAGAGGGACAAAGAGTTTGTATGGCAAATTGTAGCAATACCTGACTCATTCTGGCTACTCTTGTTTATTGCAATAAGAAAATGAAACAATAAATGTGTATGTGAGTAAAAACATTATAAATGTAATTTAAATGAAAAAGAAACTTTATGGTAAATACTAATGGTGGAAACCATGGTGGAAAAAAAAGTAAATGTCAATAAATCATTAAATGATGCTGTCTGCAGAGTTTTTATGAATTGCTGTGGTCTAGTCATTTCTGTCATAAGAAAAATTGCATATCTAGTCCGTGTATACTTTAACATAGTGTGTCATTGCCCCAAAAGATTGTGTTTAATCCAACTGAAACAAATGTGAAATGTCTGATTTTCCAAAAAGTGAACCTCGTAAGATTAAAACTTAGAGTTTGATCAAAACTGGCCTTTTATTTTAATTTGGACTGTGAAATATAAGAACAACAGGGCTTTTGTCGCCTGTAAAATGTCACATTTGTAATATTTGCTTTTTTTATGAAATAGCATAATCAAACCAAGAGCACTTCCAAACTGCATATCAGTTTGGTGTTGCTCTGTAAATCTATCCACAACTTTTTGAGTAGTCCTGATTAGAAAACAGATCAACTGGACCAACCACATGACCCCCGTGTCAGAGAGTCAACCATCCAGGCAGCGGATAACTCCAGAATCACTCTCTGTACTTTGACTTGCTCAAAATATATCAACTAATAATTATTACTTCTTTGTTATATAAGTTATATAACATGCTTCTTAAGATTTCTGTGAAGTAGTACCCTAACTCAGAATTTAGATTTGGGTACCATAAAATCTAAGCGTGTCACTATAACACTGATTGCACACCAAGGAGATATAAATATTTTTTTCTATCTTGTCTTAAATCTGTGCACAAGCTTTAGCATTTCAGAACTGCACATGAAGCACAGAAGTTGCATATTTATAGGTCTAAAAGACAACTCTAAAAGAAAGTTTTTTAAAGTTACAACTTTCTGTGTATAAAAAAGTATGGTTAATTGCATTGCTTATTTATAAGATGCCCCTTGTGCGTGTTCAGATAGTGTTGGAACAGATTATACAGTTCTCATTTTACTACATAAACTCAGCTCAAGAGACAGACACAACGGCTGCCATATTTGTTACAACCAGAATCATTATTATCTTAATGCTGTACACTTTATCACATTGCTTGAATAAGTTTAGGTTAAGTAAATATAATAGACAACTCCACCCTGGCCTTAGTTCTAAAACGAGCTCCAAACACACATAGAAGTGGCTTAAAAGCAGAAAAGTAAAGTTTCTGGCGGAACACTTTTTCTTAATTTTACTTAAGATAAGGAGGCATCATCCTCTGATTAAATTTGGTATCTGTGAAAAACAAATTGTGGGACTTTTACTCCATAATCTATAAGATTAAACTTTATAGTATTCATTCCACATGTAAGGCATGTATAACCTCTTGGGGAGCTCTGAGGAAAGGGAAGAAGAGCTGAGATTGCTGTATGATGCTGTCTTTTGAAAAGCAGCATTGTACTCCTGTTGGTGACTTCCCGTGATAGCTGGCCCACTTGTTGTGCGCCCTCCCTCCCTTTTTTTCTCCTTTTTATCCACGCTACCCGCCATACACAGCTCAGCCACGAGATGGCCCTACGGTACGGTGATGATTGGGAGGCAGATCTATCAAAAACAGTTCAGCATGTTTATAAAGAACCATTTGCATCACAGCTGTGCTTCAGTCAGTATAATGAGTCTTGTGCTTAAAAAGCACAGCCTGTTGAGCAACTGCTCTGATTGCATGTGTATTGTAAACAGCAGCCCCTTCAGCTCTGTAAAGAAGCAATACGGCAAAGAAAAAGCCAAACTGGACAGATGGTTGCTATGCTATCAGCAATGTTGTAAAACTAAATGATCCATAAAATTTCGTGCAATTTAAGATAAAGAGAAGTCAAATGTCACCACTCAAAGATGATTATTCTATTGTAGGCCATGCGGGAATGGAGTGCTGCAGTCACGCTTCATAAATCCATTCGTGTTCAAGTCTTTCACAAGTAAGTTTTAGATTATAAATTTGGGATCAGAAACATTTTCCAAAATGAAAATAAAAATGAAAATGTTGCACTTTGTAACAATTAATTAGATTATCTAAGGTTGCATTTTGGGGAGAAAAAGAATTGAAAGTTTAGAGATCTACTGTTTTTGTTTCTTTACAAACTACAATTATTTTGACATTCTTAAATAATGGAATTATAATCTTCAATATGTGATTGCAATGTATCCATCTCTGTAGCTCATTCTGACAAATATTTATTATATGAGTTCTTTTTGTTTCAGAAAACAGATAAGAACAAAGCACCAATACTGTTTTTCATTCATCTCTTTTTCTGGAACATTTTTTCTTTAAGCCTAAGCATGCCATAGTAAGGGCTTGTTTTGCACTACATAAGAGGTCTTTCCATCAGTTCTTAAGAGCTCCATGTACTGAGATGTGGTGAAAACACACTGAGATCATGGTCAGACAGGGCTGCTAAAATGGAAACTGAAGAGGCAAGGTTATGAAAGTCTGAGAAGAGGGTGTGTTTTTTGGTCTTTCCTTCTTTCCCCCTCAATGTCTTATTTATTGCAAGAGTCTCAGTGTTTTGTATGAAACATCTTTCACAAAGGAAAGGTATGACATTGATCAAGTGAAGATTCTGTCTACAATTTCTAAGATTTTTCATGACGAATGAATTGTGGCGCATTATTGGCCACAAGTAAAAAAAGTTATATCCTGTGAATCAGCAAAGTGAATCACACATAATGTTATTACTACTGCGTACCCGGGTAATTTGCATTTAAAAAAAAAAGGCTTTTCAGGTGGAATGCATTTTGTAAATTGGACAGTGATTAAAGTAAGCAGTGGTCCAAAAACAAATGCAGCGTTTGACAGATGTTTTAATTCACAAAACAATACCATTTATCAGATTTTGTAAGTATTGTTGCGTCCACTGACCTTTTTTTTAATCCCAACTAACAAAACAGAGAACATCAATGAAAACAAAGCAAAATGAAACTGGTGGTTGAGTTTGCAAACGGACCCGATGACTGCTCCAGGGTCCCAGCACAGATGTCGAGATATGGTTCTCATTACAAAAGTTTGAATAAAAATTGAAACAAGAACAAGCTACAACTATATAAAGATCCCACAGAGTAGTTCCTTTTTCTTTTGAGTTGCTTCTTAATTGACCCATTAACTCACATAATTCAATTTCAAATGTGACTAATGCTATAATTACACAAAAAAACAGCAGGGGTGTAATGGTGTGCTGGGGGGCACCAGAGATCCATAAAATCTAACTGATATCACCCAAAGAATATACAGTAAAATTCTCACAAATATTTAGTGTCATCTGAGAAAACAGATGCCCAAGTGCAAGTGAAAACAGCATCTAATAATGTTCTATGTGATGATATGCATCAATAGTACCATGTTCCTGATCATGATGCAGCATTTATACAACATCCTCTTCTCAACTGCCTACATGGGCGACAACGTTCTGTCAAAAATGTTTACATGTTATGAAGAGGGTGTGCTGTACAGGCAGTATTATCTGGTGCGATGACTAGTTAATAGTTATTTTATATCATACAATACAGGATCATCATTAGTAAGAAACTGTTGATGGAAAAGTATCATTACCCATTAGCTTTAACTGGTTTTGCTTTACTTTTTTACTCTAAAGTGTAGAAGTAAGTAAATTTTCTGAAACCTAGACTTCTTTTTAAGGGTCTCATTAAGATTTGTTGCCCTGTTTCCCTGCCTGGACCTCCCCCCCTAAAACAATTTCTCAATACAAAATGCATATTTTGACATCTTCTCAAGATTCTGCCTCACATTCACTTAGATGAAATATTCTAAGAATGCTAGAAGTGCTACTGTATGTAAGGTGACAGTGTATATCAAAGATCTCATCTTACAGTAGTTCCACATTCCCAACAGAGCCCTTCACTCTCAGACTGCAGGTCTACTTGTTGTTCCCAGAATCTCTAATAGGAGTCGACTTGAGACTTTAGCCTTTGGCTATCAGGCCTCTCTTATGTGACCAGCTTCCAGTCTTATCTTCAAGATTAGGTTCAAAAACATCCTTTTTAATAAATCTTATAGTTAGGGATGGTCAGCCATCCCTTCGTTATGCTGCCATAGGCTTAGACTGCTGGGGGACATCCCATGATGCACTGCGCTCTTCCTCTCCATCTCTCTGCTCCTTATCTTTCATGTACAAACATATGACAGTATTGTTGTCTTTAAATTTATCCCCCTCAGCAGATATTCCTGGATAAAAGCTATGATGTCTATTAGTCACTCTTTCTGTCCTCTCCACCCCAGCAAGTCAAGAACGATGGCCGCCTTCCGTGAGTCGAGTTCTGCTGCAGGTTTTCCTTACTGTTAAAAGGGAGCTTTTCCTTTCCACTGTCACCACATGCTCAGGTTAGAGGATTGGATCAAAGTAGAAATTGGATGCAATCTGTTGGATTCCTTAGCTAGGCTTTTTCTTATGAATTTGTTTGTGTGAATGCTGACTGAAGACACAAGTTTGCTCAAACTGATTCTCTGTGAAGTGCCTTGAGATGACATTGCAGTGAAATTGTTTAAATAACGCTGAATTGAATTAGAGACTATATTTACTGTAGAGCTTAGAGACTCAATTTGTGCAGTAGTTATAAATGAATAAATAGATAAGTCATTTATTTCAATCAGAAAATGAGTAAAACCAGTTATGTAATCATAATGCAACTTGTCAAAACTCACTGAGTAGCCTATACCATATTAGACTGGGAGCGCATACAAATGGCGTTCATCTACAGATCCCTCAGTGTTACAGCTAAAGTTAATTCAACCATGTACTGTCCTGTCTGTGTCCACAAACATTAGTTCGAAGGTTCAGGTGCATCAGTGAGGAGATAATTATTGCAGACTCCACAGACAGTCTGGGAGCAGAGAGAGAAGACACAAATGAGCTTGTCTCATTCCCCTAAGTTGTTGCAACATTGTTTTGAGACCAGTTGTAGTTCCTGTCCTTTCAACATGTCAACGCTACGACCGTTTGTTCTGTACTTGGCTTATGACAGCCTGGAACATTCTACCTGTATAAAATAACTAAACGGCGTTGGATTATTAGCTGATAGAAAAATACCTGCTTCTCATTAAAGGCTCTTTTCCTTTGTGAATCACACTTACCTCAGTTTCATTCATGCTCTCTTTCAGTTCCTTACACCACTTAAACTAATATCCTCTCATTACAAACAATACTAAAAGCAGAAACCTTTGGACTCTCTACAGGCATGAATATAGTGGGATCAGTACACTGAGTGATATTTTGCTCTCTTCAGGGAAATTGAGCCAATTCTCAACAATTGACTCAACAATCAAACTGTCATTTAGAGACATAACAACAAGCCGTCAGGTACACATATTTTCAATGAATTTAGGTTCAGTGGAATAGGGCTTTATGTAAGCCAAAATGCACACACATGCACACCTACAAACATGAGCACTTCCATGATATTTTGCACTGATTTTCTTCCAATATTAACTTTTACCCCTCAAAATTTGTAGTATGTACTAGGGGTGGGACAATACATGGATCTGTATCGTTACATCGATCCTATGGTCAATGATTCAATGATATCGATCCAAAATCCTAATATCGGACAAAAATCGATAGAGTAACCAGTTATTAAACACACTTTTATTTAGAAAACATTTTCTTTTAAACTAAATGTTAATGCCAGAGCTCATGAATAAAGAAAGTTTTAATGATGATCTAGGTGC
>JAVQJG010045184.1:0-18691 GCA_036024015.1 Craterocephalus amniculus
GAGCATTACATCCACCATTTCAGAGACAGAAAAAACAGGAAAACATCCGGGTCCTGCTGAGGAGCGTCAAGACCGTTTTGATCTAAAATGTCAAGCGTCTGATTTACGAGCATCCAGCGTCCAACTTTGAGCAGCGAGAGCGTCTCGCTGCTTTTGGTCTGAACGCACCATTAGGGTCTGTTCAATGCAAAGTGATTTGACTTGACAGTTTTAACAGTTGTTTACTGTAGATGTCTATCTTCCATTAAAAAATATATTATCTTTACTAATAAATTTTACATTGTTTAGTTACCTTAAGATCAACATATACACTCAGTGACCACTTTATTAGGCATTTCTTTTCAATTATTTGTAAACACAAATATCTGATCAGCCCAAGCTTCTCAACACATTTAGTCATGTGACCATGATAAAGACAACTTGAAGTTTAATCTGAGGATCATAATAAACGGTGAATAAAGTGAAAGAATGTTGTTGATCTGAGTATTTACTGAGATTTTTACACACAACTATCTCTAGGGTTTACAGAGAATGGTCTGAAGAAGAGACAATATCCAGTGAGCAGCAGCTGTCTGGACCAGAACACTGAGGAGAATGTGCAGACAGATGATGACAGAGAGGCAACAGGAAGTCAGATAAGCAATTAAATTCAGTACAGCTTTATTTATAGAGCTCCTATTAGCACTTAAAGGAGCTATACCCGATATTACGATATAAGCGATAGCGGCTAATTTTTAACTGTGGCGTGACCCTCTCTTAGCCAATGGGGTTAACCTTCAGAACGTCCGGATCCCTAGAGGAATGCTCTTACTGGCTGATCGGAATCTGGACGTTCCGAAAATTAACCCAATTGGCAAAAAAAGAGCGTCACGCCAAAGCAAAAAACTAGCCGCCTTCGCTAACTAAATTAGCTGGACATAATATTGGATATAGCCTTCTGTCCCAAGGCCTTATCCATGGGATTAAAATAGGCCCAGGAAGCTGGCGTGGCGTCACCCTCGTCCACACCTCTCTTGGAGGGTACTTCAGTTCCTGCAAAACATCCGGATTTTGGGTAATAATTGGAAAACTATTTTGGCTATATACAGGGGTGAAAGTAAGCTGGTCCAGTCTGGTACTGCATACCACTACTAGGAAGATGGGAGATGACTGCCTCCTTTCAAGCCCTCATTTAAAACCAGTCACGACCACATTCTGGGTCAGATTTGTCTGGGTCCGATTTTTGCCTTTGGTTTATTATTTTACACTCCTACATCAATAGGCACCCAATCTAACTCACTCTTGATGTTTATGCTAACTGAGTGTTGGTAGCCTGGGATGGTATAATTGTGTGTTTAGGTTTTGATTTTGGTGCTTTAACACTGATAAAGACAGAGAATGAGGTTTTGATAATAGTACTGGCAAGAATTTAAAACTATGTTTCCCCCTGCCTATAGATACAATTTCCATGCAATGTGCAAAGTCATTTCATGACAGGCACTTTGTCTAACACGTTTATTTACCTTCTATTTCTTTTCAAATTCTCCCACTTCCGGGAGGCCTGTAGGGTTAAGACCTTCCCCTCCAACCCCATTTCTTTCAGAATAGTTCTGTAACAAATAGAGAATAATTTGGTCAATAGTGGGGTTAAGGCTAAGAAATCCAAATGTGCTTATTATAAAATGGTAGCTAGATCTTTATATAAAGTGTTACTAGAAATGAAACATAATACTAATACTTAACACAGTTAAACAATACATATAAAGTGGGTGTAAATAGTGCATTTATGCTATGCTGAATTACTTCCTGCCATCCACTCTTGGCAGCATTCCGCTTGCCGGTGAACAAATGTTCCCCAATGCCACGGCGCTGAATGAATTCAATCGTCTCCTCGCGGGACCCTGGATTCACATTAAAAATATAAGGAAGGTGTGGCATCTTGGAGTTCTGTGTTAAACGGGGGGTGACTACATACACTTGTACAGATAACATTAGTCATAAGTTTAGCAAAGTCACACGGCAACAGGCTACTAGTGAAACATCGCAAGTTTAGCTTGGTGGCATATCATTTGTTCGTAATAATATATACTTTTTTACTTATTATTTATATTAATCTTATATGTAATAATTTGTGACTTCATTTCTTATAATTTTTAACTTATTGTGGCGTTATTGTGCAGGTCACGTAACTTGCAAATATAAATGGAATCAAGCTCCGCCATCTTCTCACTTTACTTTCCCAATCCGTAAAAGTTCACCAGTGAAGGAGCGCAATGCATCATAGGTAACATTGCTTGTCAACTTCCGGCGAAGTGTACAACGGTTGTTCACTTGTTCCCTGCACCCTACTCAGTTCCCTTCGAACTGAACATCGGTGCTCCCTTCGGTTTGGAACCTCAGTTAAGATGGCTGTGCACCCTTTGAAGTCCACTTAGAAGAGAACTTCAGTGCGATCGGAACGCACCCCGTGTGTAGTTATGGAACTCTGTGAACGTGGATATCCTGGTGAGTTACTGCCGCCAGGTTGCTACATGTTAGCATCCTAGAAGCCCGGGTTCGAATTACTCCGCTGCTTTCGGGGGAGCCCTATTTTCAGGTGAGCACTATGACTTTGCCAGTCACATGCACGCGCATACATATTAGTGCACGTAGTGCGGTCAAAACTGTGGTTACTGTAGGTCCAAAACCTGCTACATTGAGCTAAAAAAAGAGATCTGCAGCTTGCTAGTAGTTGGGATAATAGATATGGTACTCAGAAATACACAGGTTAACCGTTTACTGCTTTATCCCCAAATTGTGGTACTGCAGGAGAACAAAATTACAGAATTCAAACTATAGCAATAACTGCCTAAAATAAACAAATATAGAACGTAAGGGGTAACGTGTTATTTATAGCTGTGTCATTGCTAGTATGTTGCTTTAGTTTTAATTAGCAACTGACCAATGTTTAATAAAACAAAGTGCTTATAAACTCAAATAGAAAAAATCAGTGCTCACCTCTTAGTATTTACTCACATTCAGGAAAATGGGACGAAACACTGGATTAAGCAAGAAAAGCCCAGACAACCGAGTAAGGAAAATTAAACCATCGGTAAGACGAAGCTTCACAGATAAAACTTTTCTGCATTCAAAGGCAGCTGGGAATTAACATAATCTACCCAACACAAGGATGGCTACAATAAAAAAATAAACATAAAAACAAGAATATTTAACTGCTGACAGTCTTTGTGGGATTCGTAATAACTGCATGCAGCTTGTTTATTCAGAAACAGGGACGTGAAGTTTTTTTTAACAACCACAAATAAAGCATCAAGACGCTGTTTCAAGAACACTGACGACACCAAAATAAGCCAACTGCGCTGGTGTCCACCTGCTGAAGCTATTGTATCAGATCACCTGCACTGTTTGCAGGATTTAATTATGAGAATAAATTAATAAATACACAACCCTAAGAGTTATTCTTCTTATAAAACAAAAGATAGCTTATGGGAAAAAAATATATAACCTAAAAGTGGAATTTTTAGGGCTCCCCCTAAGGGGGTCAGCTCAGTGTCTCTGGGGGAGCTACTCTGCCTTTCGGGAGAACTCAGCTCCCCCCGGCTCCCCCGTAATTCGAACCCTGAAAACAATCCACTTTTGGTGGCAGTGGAAAAGGCTTGCTAACCCGCGTCAACCAGCGTCAAACGACTTGGCAAGCAAGTCTTTCCCACTGTGTTTTTTGGCCCGTGGAAAAAGGTTAAATGATTAAAAGTGATAATCTGTAAGAAAGTGAAGAAGTATTGCAGGTCAGTGCTCAGGTCACAATGCAGCATCAACATATCCAAATATCATGAAGCAGCAAAATACAAAATATGTAAGGGTGTTTTTTTTGTTCTTCTTTTGTGGACCAAATGTTTCAACCCTATGCATGCCCCAAGACTGTTTGAGCTTTAATCATGCAGCATGACCTTGATTATCTTTGTGTACCGAGAAATTCCCTTGAAAAGTAAGCTGTAAACTTTTTATTAGTATGATCGTAAGCCAGTGTGCTATTTAAAGGATCCACCCTAACAACAAGCATATTTTCTCTTTGGGTAATGTTGTGTTTAGTTTAAACAAGAAACAGGTGAATAATGTCCTGCTGAAACAAAAAATAAAAACTATCTCTCCTTTTGCAAATAAGGACATGTTGATACTTATGCCTGACTGTATGCCTCCCGTCATTCCCACATGCATAGACACTCATATTCACATAAACCCACATTATCTACATACAAACCCTTCACACACCTCTGCAATTACTAGCAAGTCATTGACAAAACAATGAATGGGCTCTAGTCCTGGCAACAGTAACGTTAGCCACTTCTTGATTTTACTGTAATTCTTCTTTTATGCTTTTAATGTTTTATGTAAAGCTCTTTGAATTGTCTTGTACCTGAAAATGTGCTATACAAATAAACTTGCCTCGCCTTGCCTTGCCTTGCCTTGCCTTCAAGTATGCTGGTGATGTTCTTATGATTTTTTGTTCTTTTAGTGCTAGTCTATAAGAGTTTTTGCAGATCTGGAACAGACTTTGATATTTATAACTCCAACATAAGTGTCATCATGGTCGCTCGGAGCAGAGAGGGCTCAAAGCAGATGTTTCCTGACTTTGTTTTGTCAAGTGATAAACTGAGTGTCAGGGGTGAGTTTTAGGCTCTGACAACAACATGACTGCTACATACAGGCCCGGACTGAGCTCAGTGCCTTGTTTTTCTACTTTATAGGCATGTGACCCTTTATAGAAGATATAATTCTTGTTTTGTATGTGTGTTTATTGGACCATTTATTGTGTCTGTAACAAAGTAGTCAAATTAAATTAAAATAAGTTTAAAAAACATGTGCAGTCAAATATATGAATACATTTGAAAAAAGCCCAAAACAAAAAAAATAGATAAAGTCAAACTTTATTCATAAACAGCAACACAAAGTGCTTTACACGATAAAAAACTATTTTTAGTTATAAAAGCCTTTACACAGTATATAAAAACACACACCTCATTATCCCTCGCACACTAAACACATGCACACACACAGGGAAAGCAAACCCAAATACAATTCCTTCCTGATGTGTTAAGTCAGAAACTGGGTAGTAGTCAAATTTTAAAATTTCCTCTTCTTAATTCCTCTGAACTCATAGTGTTGTTGGAAGAAACCAATTATATTTCAAATGATTTTTGAGTACTTGGTGATGAGGAAAGTAGAAAAAAAAGCATTTTTGAATATCGGGTGTCTGTAAGATAAGGAACTAGCAGGGATGTCAAATTCTGGTCCTCCAGGGCCCCTGTCTGGCAAGTTTTAGATTTTATTTTCATCTGCAACTGTAGGGAGAAAACCCATCAGTTACTTAAAACTGAATCCGAATAACAAGTTTAGATGTTTTATGTGGAGAAGATTTGACTTTGAGTGGTGTGAAGAGCATTTTGCTTGGATTCCTTCCTGGCAGTCAGCTGAGTGCTCTGAGTAAAATACTGACTGTGTAAGCATTTCACATAAGTCCCATTAAATGTATTGTATTACTTTTCAACAATATTCATCCATGTAGTTCAGGGGTGTCAAACTCGTTTAAGTTCAGGGGCCACTTTCAGCACAAGTCAATCTCAAGCGGGCCGGACCAGTAAACTAACTGCATAATCATCTAAACATAACAAAACACCCCGTTTTAGTGCTAAAATGCAAGTATAGTATCAAGATGTTTATAGTCGATGAACAACCTGAATTTTCTGGAGAAAAATAAGTGAGGTCTTAACAATATTTAGCCTCAGTTACACGTTTACAATTGTATTCATTTAGAGATTTTATTTTTCTTGTTTTATATCATTATTATATTGTTGCCTATATATCTAAAAAAAACGTATGAATTTTTCACATACATATATCAATATGAAAAATAAATCAACATTTCTAATTATTAAATTTGAAAAAGAAATACCTATTCAACAGAATTTATATAAAATCTATCTCATATTTTTATTTTGGAATACATTTTTATTTCTATTTATTCATTTCCTCCTAAATTACAAACACATTACAACCTACAGATCAAAATGGATCTAAAACGATCACAAAACTTTCTATCCCAGGTTCCTGGAAGTAAAAACTTTGGTATTTCACATTATAATCAGAGTAACTTTTGCCAAATTCATCCTGCGGGCCAGATTGGAACCTTTGGCGGGCCGGTTTTGGCCCGCGGGCCGCATGTTTGACATCCCTGATGTAGTTGGATTTGTGGGAAAATACGTATTAACTCAGGCAAAATCTATTTGAAGACGCAAGAAGAAGGGATGAGGGATTTCACATCTCTTTTTCTTTTGATGTTTCTCTGATCCTGTTGAGAACACATGGGAGTGGAATGAAGGAGCAGGTTTGTAAGCATTAATGCTGGCTGTAATTAAACTTGGCCTGTACAAAGCTACAGTAATCATCCTGCAACTTAAATCCAGTCAGTTTCAGTACATAAAGACATCATCAGACTAATGAGAAACAAGATTACATGTTTAGTCATCTAACGTTCTGAAAGTCTATTTGTTAAAATGAACGACCTTTTAAATAGTGACATAGGTTACGAGAATGAGTACCTGACCCAAAAAAATAGAAACAATGAGAAAAATTTCAATGTCCAAGTGGGCCACAGAAAATCTCAGAAATAATAGTGACGTAATCTTGGACTTGAGAAATGCTTCACCATTGTTCTTTTTTTCCTGTGTTTAAGTGCACTTCTTGCCAGGAACCATCACAATCTTGTCAAGTTGTGCTTTGCCAAATGATTTCTCATCAGGATACAATTTGGGTGGGATTTTGCAAAACTGAATCAGCTCTAAAGAAACACCAGCTTCTCATTCAGGAATTTAATGGATTACAAGCCAAGAGATAACTGTCTTTCCTCAAAAACATGACAACATGTGGAGGCCAAAACCCTCCTTTTCCTGTATCCACCGTATCATCAGATTTAAAAAGTTAATTGGAAACAACAGCTTTGTAGCAGTGTTCCCATTTTCTACCAACATGAAAAACAGATTCTTTTTTGTCCTCATCTCACCAATCACAAACTCTGTGTAAGAGTGAACAACGCAATCAGCCCTACTTGTTTACTACAGTTATTTAACATCAAGGGATGATGAATTATATTTTCATCTAAGCATGTCGTCTCCAAATGTTACAAACAGAACTAAAGTGTTCCAGAAAAAAATCATGTAACCACAACATCCAACATGGACGGAGATCTCATAAGTCAGTTTAGACAAAAGTCTGCCGATGTTTCAAAGGTACCGCAGGCATGCAGTATCTCAGATTCTTCCAGAAATTTCTGTTTGAGTACAATTTGGTGAGTTTTCTAGTTCCGCTGGAGACTTTCTTCCAGCTTAGAGCTCCTTGTTTCCTCTTGATGTAGCGCAGAGACTCTGGCAGGTGACTGTAATCCACTGGACCATCTAGAAGTGAACATGATAACAGAAATATGAAAAAACAGGTGTTTGATGTCAGATAAAAGTGTTTCAACTGCAGATAAACTGTTGATGAAAGCAAATCATAATGATCCTGATCATTTTTTGGGGATTAACCTCTTTTGGAAACAGTAGCCTAAACATCACATTGCTTTGTAAATAATCTGAACAATAAGCGGCATAAAGAATGAAGTGGAAGATTGTGTCCCCACCTATTTCCACCAGAATAACTTTGGGATCATTCTGCATCAAAGCGTCATGAAGGCCGACTTTCTGCTCGTACCACATCTGGCTTTGATTTTCACATAAAGGTGATGTTTCCTTTGCTTTGCCATCCGGTGATAAGATGATAATAAGTCTACGGCACTGACGCACTGTTGCAGCAAAGGCATCGTGCATTGCTGTGAGAAATGAAAAGATAAGAAAAAAACAACTTGTGAGATGAAACCAAAGCTCTGCAAACTGACATCATAGGTTAAAGACTCATGTTCTCTGCTGCATTTACATCGTCTGTATCTGAAAGTCCACATCTTTGCTCTTTCTTTTAAGCTTGAACTTTAAACTTGATCTAGTCTTTCATCTGTTCTTTCTTAATCTTCATTTTAGTTTTTTTCCTTTCTTCTGTTTTCATTTTATTTATTTTAAAAGAGTTTTTTTTATGTAGCCTACTATTCTGCAATGTAAAGCACCTTGAATTGTCCGGTACAGTATATCAAATGTATTCTTTAAACTTGCCTTGCCTAATTTCCAATAAACAAATTCTTTTTCCTTTTCCTGTAGGGGCAAATATAAAAACAACACAAGCATATTCCATGTTTTGGGGGCTATATACTGTATGCATGTAGTATAATGTGAAAAATCCTTGTGACTTGGTCTGTGCTGTGCAGACTATGCTTACATAAATGCAAAATCTACTCCATATTGCATCTCTGTGGGTCTCCATGCTGATTCAGTTAGACAGCTTTGACGTCAGAAAGTTTTTGCATTCATTTGATTCTTTTTTTCCTCTTTCCATGTTCATGAAATCATTGTGTTCTCATTAAATCATCATTTCCTCCCATTGGAGCTAATATAAACCATGACTGTGACTGTTACTGACCTTCTCCAGGGCAATCATCCCGACCTCTGATGTAAAGGGAATAACCATGTTTTTGCTCCAGTTCATTGGGCAGGATCTGCAGGGCAAACTTCGCCGCCCCCTCAGTGTCAGATTGGAGAAAGTTCACATAGGCGTCGTAAAGTTTTCCGTCTGAAACTGTTAAGACAGAATTGTTTTAGATTATGGCATGTTTCCACTTTTCTTATTTCACACCTCAAGCTTACACAGCCTGCAGCCAAACTTATCAGTTGTGTCATACAGCAAATTTAGTTCAGGTCTGACTGTAACTTGCAGATGAACCAGTAAAATCCAAACTATTCACCTTGTGGTTTTGAGAAATGTGCGCTCAGTTTCCTGTAAGCTAAGATTAGCTCAAGCTTGAAGAGGAAAAAAGAAGCAGCCACAACGAGAAGAGTCAGCGAGGCCGCAATGCAGAAAGCCAGACTCATGTAGGAGTAGTTTTGCTCGGCTGAGAAGAGAAGGCAGGAAATGTAAAATGTACAAACTCAGTCTTAACAACAATAAAATAGTGTAACCATTCTCATGAAACTTTGTGGAACTGTCCACTGTATCTTTCTGTATTCAACATGTATTTCATACTAAACACAACGGTACCTTCTTTTAGCAAGGCCATGCCAAACTTCTCTTCAGCCGGGCTTGTGATGTGGCAGTAGATGGAGATGTTCAGGAAGTCAGGAAGAACTTCAGAGATGGTCAGAGTGGACAGGCCATAGACTTTTCCTCTGTCATGAGTACTGAAAAACACAAAGAGACTTTCTTAGCGTGAAGAAAAAAGTTTAACATCAAACAACCAAACCATATTTTGATAATTTTTTACCCAGTTTTGTGGCTTTTTGCATTTCTTGTTTTACTTTGTTTTAACCAATGAAGCTTGCTTTAAATACTCCTTTACGCATCCTTTTATGAAGAGAATCCTTGTTGCTCAAAATGAAAATATTTCCTTCTGGCTCTGATGGGAAAAGCTTGTATAATACTGTGATCCTCGAATGACTTAAACCAGATTTGTTTGTGTACGTTTGAAAGTTTGTTATTCTAAGAGGAGCTGTGAAGGACATGATGGTCGCCTGCTGATAACAGTGTCACAAAGGGGGATTGTATGCTTTTAAGTAATTGGTTGGAGGGGTGTGTATAAAAGATGTTGTTCTAACCGAAACCTCAGTTCACAAGATGTCTGCTGGCTGAGTGAAAACTTTTGTTTTTCAACAGGTTCAGTATCATTTAAATGGAGGTAAAGTCCCTGTGACATCCTTGTAAAGGTGTCAAATATCATCTGTGGTTAATGTGCAACACAAAGTGGTACAGTATATTCTGTGTCTTATATGTGTTGCTCCTCCGTGTTTTGGTGAAGAGTTGTTTATATCCAGGTTAAAGAGCCACTGAAAGAGTCACTTCAATTCCAAATCTGCATAGTTTCTTTTAACTTTCTTTAACATTATTTCTTTCTTTCTCCATTTCTCTTTCTTAATTTAAAGTTTTCCTTTGGATGTACTCTGCCTCTCGCCGGCTGGTTGCTGGAATGAGCTCCAGCCCCATCGCAACTCTGATTTGGTTTAGAAAAAGAATGAATAAATGAGTTATTTTAACTTACTAACTTTATGTAGAGCATTTTGAACTTTGGACAGATAAACTGATGTTTGTTCTTCATTTTGATATAAACTTTGTGATCTTTGTTTTAGTTCATCGTAGCTTTTGTTTATCTTGTTTTGTTTGCAGCCTGATTTACGTGAGCCAAAACAGAACCTTGTACAATTCAGGGATGATGGTTTACTGCCCCTTTGAGAAAACTTTTCTGCTTCAGCTTTGAATGAATACATTATCTGTCTGGAGCATGGTTGATGGCGAACATAAGCTTGAATCTCAAAAATGGCCCTTTATTATTCCTATAGTGAAACCCAGCCAAACAGGCTCTGTTTAGGACTTAAATTAAATGAGATCTTTTAATACTGACCTCTTGCAAAATTCAGTTATCTGTATTTGTGTTTTTTTTTTGTTTATGTTTGGAAAAAAGAAAAAATGAAAAGACATGAAACAAGAACAAGTGGGAGAGGATACTTACAAGTTCCAGGACTGACTGAGCTCCTTGTAGTCTTCAATGAAAATCCTGTCAACAGTCCAGTACATGTTAATCTCAGGGTCCTCGCTGAAGCCTGTGTAGGCTAAACACGGTATCTCCGCTTTCGCACCTGGTCATCAAGTGGAAACAAGAGGCTTTTTCTGTCAACTTTCTTGTGGAAAATATAAGTCACACAGCTGACATATGCAGGTCATGGATAAGAACTACTTTTTTGAGAAAGTTTTACAGGGACAGCATCATTGTAGGGTTTCAAATCTGTGCCATGTGTCACTTACCTACTTGAACTATGATCTCGTCCTGCTGAGGGCTGACAACCTGGAGCTCTGGAAAAAGTTCTGGAGGATCTACAAACAGACAATGAAAGTAGAAGAGCAAAGAACTGCAGCAATCTCAATGTGGAAATCAGAACTACAGGTAGAAACCGCACAAATGTTCTGTGAATGTCCTTAGAACAAATAACAAGATGTTACAACACATACCATTATTAACTGTTAACTGGATGCTCCGCGCTGCAGTGTACTTCCTGCCATCCAAGTGTATGTCTATGAGACATGTATATTTCCCAGAATCCCCCTCTGAGACTGCTGGCAGTCTAATAAAGCCGTTTTCATACACACTGAGCTCTTCTTCATGCTGCATTGAGTGGCAGTCCTAAATGTAGACACAGTTTAGAAGTGTTATAACAGTGTTTTTACAACAAACAAAAAAAACAAAGAAAAGGCTGCACACAAAGCAACAGAATGAGCAAAATAGACAAAAACAGTAAATACTAAACTGGGATCAGTTCAAAATTAAAAAATCTGATAATTTGACAACTATTTAGGTCAATAAGGACCAGACCATGTCTGGGTTTAAAGGAGCATTTAAGAAAGGCAACACTGTCTTTCAAATGTAGAGATGGGCAATCTCAGACAAAAAAAATTTCAAAAATTGTGAAACAACTTCAGAAAATGTTCCTCAACATTAACTTTGTATATTCCACGATATTCAAAGATTCTTGTAATCTGAAGGAATCTCTGTGAGAAGGACTATCCAGCTTGTTATCAGCTGACAGTGTAAAAGCCTGCATCTCTGATGGTACAGTATGCAGTTGCATTAGTTCCTGTTGCTTGACAAGCTTCCACATCTGTAAAAGCCCCATCAAAGCTAAAAAGTACATGTAAGTACCTTTAAGTGTCTCCAAAAGGTATCCCCAAACTTCTAACAAAAGCATCTCCTGGTAGAATTGGATCTTGTTTTTAAACTTTTTGGAGTACATTCAAAAGTAACCTTCTAAATCTCTCTCTCTCTCTCTTTTACATTTAAACTTATTTAGATTCTTTAGGAAGAGAGCCCTTATCTAGCTGCATCTGCTTCCATCCAGACAACTTCTCTATCTGAAAAGACTGCATAGGAGAAGAGTCCAGGTACAGATTCATATTTTCCATAAAATGATTAAACGTTTCAACATTCAATATGTTGTTTAGGTTCTCGGAATAAGATGGCAAAGCTTTGTGTTTACAGAAGTGATGGATGCCTACTTAGATATATAGTGACCACAGCAGAGTCCCAGAGTTCATTATTACTGGGCTTCATTATTACTCCGCGTTGCATTTGTTGCATTTATTAATTGGAAACTTAATGCAGGAAGCAATGTAAAAATTAACCAAAATTCAAACACATTTAGAGATTAGATTAGTAGCCCTGATAGGGGGGGTATCTTATCACAGCAAATTACTTTAATGAACACTGGCATTGCTGAACAACCAGTTGTGATTTTACTGAACTGGGAACTACATTCAGTGGGAAAACAAGAATGAATGTCCTGCAAACACGTGAATGTCACTGAGGTATTTACCTTCATCCATCGAACGCTTCTTGTGGCATTAAGGCTGAAGATTTCTGTTTGCTTACATGGAAGACCTTTATTCATTCCCACTGTGGTGGCTATGTTCTCAGATGGATCAGGACACTCTCCTCTGGACATTGATACTCTAAACCTCCTCATCAATGATCCAGTTTCATCCCTGAAAACAGAGATACTCTGAGTTATTCATTTCCAACGGTGTAAGGATGGATAAGTAAGACTAGTAAGGAAGTTTATTCATTGGGGAAACATCAACATTTCAAAATTACTAAAGTGTAGTCTTCTGCTTACGGGTATCCATTAGGGGGCAGAAGACAGGTAAGACTGTGTGCAACAGGGTTTTGAGCAAAGCTTTTGCAACAAGGTGATTCAAAATGTGTCAGGCACAGTATGTGTCAAATTCCATAGGAGTTTACGACACTTGTAGTTTTCCAAAGAAGTAAGACATTTTCCCAGCAGTTCCATCCAGTTCATCCTGAGGTCAGATGCTTGGAAAAATAAAAACTGATATCTCAGTTAAATCATGTAAGACTGCAAACTAAAAAGGAAAACCTGAGGAAAACCTGGTCTTATTAGGAAAAACGGTATCCACCCCACTGACCTTTCCCAGGCAGGGCCAGGTTTTCTTTTTTTGCATTTCCACTCACTGCCACCCTAGAAAAACATGATAATAAATTTGTTTGGCACCCAAATCTAACCCTTTAAAAGGGAAAACCCTGGGATCTTTGAGAACAGATGGTGCTAAAACAAACCTTTTTACAGGCATCCTCTGATTCTGTTGACTTTTGCAGCCACAATGTTCACGTGTTTTAATGAGATTTGATAGAAGTTGGACTCAACATCATTCTAAAGGGATAATTGTATTCATCCTGAGTATTTGTTGGTAGGTAGACCTGAAACTTTTCTCATTCAAAAAGACGTTGTGATTGCAACAGCATACTCCATTGTGTTATGGGTATGCAGTTTTTGAGCAGAGGTCTAAAAGAACATGATTCAAAGGGTTAAAAACATGACTGGAGAACATCTAAACTCTTTTGGTTTATTTTATTTTACAGAAACTTGGCTGCTGGAGGATCCAGGTGTATTATTGAATCAACTTCCCAACGATTCACATTTCCATGACTTCCCCTAAACTACAAGCCAAGAAAAATGAGAAGTGAATCTTCCAGGAGGGGTAATCAAATCCTTTTAAACATCTGGCTTTTCCAAGGAAAGTGGAATTCACAGGAATCCCTCCTGTAATGTCTGTTCATCATGCACCTGGCCCTTTATTTAAATTGCCTTTAGGTAACTATTTTACCACAAAATAAACCCAACCCAACTCATTTCATTAATCCTTTTGTGGCATTTGACATCAAAGAGAGGCTTCTCAACACATTTCAGTACTTCCTGATAATCCTGTATTGTCTAGTTATTTCTTTCTGGTTGAAGCTTACACTCCCAAAGCTGATCAACAGAAACAGCTCTGTTGAGCCACACATACCCTTAACTTCATGACCTTCCATGAATAGTTGCTATTCTAGAGAAGTTCTAGAGAAGTTCTATGTTGCAGCTGCTGTGGGTGTGTCTCTGAATCTGGTTTATTTTTGGACTATTACAAGCCCTGCTAAATTAAACCCATACCCATAACTCGGTGTTGGTTTGGACCAATATATATTTATGGACAAAAAAAGGTGTGCAGGATTTGGAGGAGGCTGTAAAAAAATGAAAGGAAAAACAAAAATGTCAGAATGAATATCATCTCAAATGTCAGCAAGGGGGGAAGGAGGGGTGACTTGAGTTTGTTTTGTTACTTTGCCAGGTATGAAAGAAGCTTTATAGCAAGGTGTTAAATATGATTCTTGGATTGATGTCTTCTATTGATCATGTTTCCCGGTTTCTTTCGTTATTGTGTTTAACATTTTCCCTTGTTCAGTTTCCCTTGAACATTAAGTTGGTTGCTGCATGAGTTCTTGTGGATTTTATTAGTTGTTTTCAGCTTCAGGTAGACTCGTCTTGTCATTCAAATGCATGTTAATGCCTGTTCTCAGTATTTGTCACTCAAACTGCATTAATTTGTCTGGTTATCCCCTTCAGCATGTATGCACTTAAGTGTTCTCAGTCTTGTTCGATCTTGTTTTGGGTTTGTGGAGCCTCAAAGGTTCCCAAAATGCTATTAGTTCGGAAGACATTTGCTAGATTTATTAAGTTTGGTCATTTTTAAGGATATACTTAATTGAAAAACTTTTAAAAAATTGAGCTCAAAAAAATCATTTAAAAAGATTCTATGACTTGTTGTTATACCTTTTCTCACAGATATAGGTTCCATTGTGAGACGTCTGCACAGGTAGAAACCACAGCATCCCATCCCTGACTTCCACTCCATCAGGCAGGCTTGCGTTGCCACTGTCCCCTCTGCTCCACGTCACATTGGCATGAGCTTCAGCATGGTGGCATCTCAGCAGAAACAAGTGGCCAGCACCCACATAGTAGGTGTCTGTCTCCCCACTGTGGCCTGAATGAGGCAGTGCAAAGTTTGAGATATTTAGTGATAGGACAAGAAGGCGGAAATAAAGGAAGTTGTGCAATTTTAGCTGAATTATCCTTTTTGTTCCAATTCCAATGATGTACAGGTTACTGAAACTGAAGAAAAAAGATTGAAGAACTGCTGTATTGTAAATAGTATGGCCATTATTTATTATTATTATTATTATTGTTATTAGTGTAATTATGTTTGTATCACCTAAAATATTGCATGCCCGTATTTTTATTTCACATTTCTTTTTTGAATAAAGTATTTTCCTGCATCTGCAACTTTCATTTATTTTTCTGTTTTCTTTCCTTCCATATTTTTGTTCCTTTGTAAATGTATCTACATGTATTAAAATGAAACTAACAATTGTAAAAAGAAGCATCGCAGTGCCATGGGGACACTTCCTGTTTGGTAGCTTTGCCTTTACTTTTGATTGGCACATGAGCAAGTGTACAAAATGTGAGTCAAAAAAACCTCAAAACTTTCTAACCTGTTCT
The DNA here is from genome assembly GCA_036024015.1 of Craterocephalus amniculus. Classification (NCBI taxonomy): domain Eukaryota; kingdom Metazoa; phylum Chordata; class Actinopteri; order Atheriniformes; family Atherinidae; genus Craterocephalus; species Craterocephalus amniculus. The sequence goes on from JAVQJG010045184.1 coordinate 15,489, forward strand.
TAAGTTTGTACAAAAGTTTGATCAGTTTTAATAATGACTGAAAAAATAAAAGGTGAAAAGTCAACTGTGGCAGTTCAGCACTCCTCTGCTGATAAATATAAATACTGGTACATTGTGAAGATGCTCATATCACTGCCACAAGAGGGCACTGCCACTCCAACCAATGAGCTAAACAAGCACTATGAGGCCTGGGAAGTTCTGCACAATGACTCAATCACTTGAGAGGGGGGGTTATTTGATCATATGAGTCAGGGGTGTTGTAGGACTAACTGAAACCCTGCCTGACTGCGGCCCTTGTGGGACCGAAATTATTAGCCCTGCGTTAACCCATAGGGAGTTATGTTTACATGGAGGAAAACTAGATGGGATACAAGATAGGGCAAATGGTACTCATAGATAATAATAATTTAAATAATAATTATAGTTGTAATAATAATAATAATAATACAAATTTGACAAAACAATAGGGAGGGGGACCAGTTATTTAGGAAAAAACAGGGAGAAAAGGTGGGTTTTGAGATCACATTTTGGCACTTCAAAGTTATTTTGGTAAGTTTCTTCTATAACTGAAAATGTAGCTTCTGGATGCTCAGAGTTCCTGTTGGGTTGTTGTGCTTCACCACTGTCTGAATAACTGGATTAATCTGAATCATCACTGTCCGTCTACTAACTGGTGAAAGTGTAGTCAGGGTCTTCAACTGGACTTTTCACTTCCCATCCTCACACCTTCAAAGTCTATGTTGTCTACATGGATCTTAACAATATTCTTAGCTGTATTGCTTCTTTTTATTCATGCTATAAAATATGTCAGTACTGGAGATATGATCTTTATTGGAAGGTTGCATTGGCTCATTATAAAATATATCAAAATAAGAATATTGCATTTTAGCACTTTGAGTTTTGATTTTGAGCTTGATTGAAATTTGTTTAAATATGCATAGACTTTAGAAACGCATATAAGTAAAACCATGATTTTAAGCCAGTTGAGGAAATTTTTTAAAAATATTTTCACTCATTGTGACGAAGACGTCACATGCCATTTTCTTGACTGTTCTGAAGCAAAAAATCCCGATGACACTTGGTTATATTACAAACTTAAAAACTAGCTAGTTTGCCACAAGTGTTGTCCAAGAATACGTCCATCCTAAATTAATGTCACAGCAACAAAGAATTCAAACAAGGTCACATGACTGAGTAAGAATGTTAAATGCATGTCTCTCAGGGACTTTATCGGTTAAATTAAAAAATCAAATGGGGAACATTCCCAGTGGGCATCTGATGTCATTTCAACATCAATATGACATCGAACAGCAACATTTGATGTCATATTTATGTTGAATTTACATCAAATGCCCACTGGGTTGTGGAGTCTTCAAAAGACTTGCTGCAGTTGTGTCACAATGAGTTCTTATTGACAGCTGCTATGGGTTTCTTGTCAAGTTGAGTCAGTTGTTGAAAAGAGATAAGGTTAAGATGAACTATTAGGATAAGTGAGGAGATGTTGGTCCTGTCATTTCTCTGAGCCTCTCTGAATTCCATCCTTAACCTAAACTACTCTTTGAACATTGATTTGGTCGGGTGGTCCCTGAATGCAATCGATCCGATTTTTTCTACCCACAGACAGGGCAAGGGAGAGCCCACATGTCCAGACGGGACGCACATGGCAGGCTGTTACAACTGTTACAAAAGAAAGGTGGATTTTACAGAAAACGTGCAGCAGAGGGAGGAAAGCTGTTTTTATTTTTTCATTCCTAATTTTAACTGCACTGCATGCTTTATGCAAAACTACACATGCTATCAAGTGTTTAACAAAACAATATCATTACTATTATATTGCGAACAATATAAATAAATTAATGACAAAACTAAAATGTTGTGGAAACACTGTTTAGATAAAAGGTTCAATCAAAGCTTTATAAAAAATGAAAAAAAGACCAACATATCTATCAGATTCATGACAGTTTGACATGATCCAAATATAATAAGTCACATGTGAATCCCACATGAAAACATTCCAAAAACCGCATGTTGGCGCATGAAATTCTTATGTGAATAACATGGTTAACACAGAAAACACAGATATACAGTAAAATCAATGGAAAAGAAAATATGATTAATTATAAGTAATTATTTAAAATAAAAAATCAGTTGAAAACATTAATGCTTATAGTAATAATGCAGATTTCATGTGAGTCCCCTCTACTGCTCTCATAGCTCAGGTCTGCACATCACTGCCATGAGGAATGTCCCAGAAAAATATTTTTAAACCTGATCACATCCTAATAATTTTTTCCCTAAAGATGAAAAAGCAAACCAGAAGTATAGTTAATAATTTATTGTGTGGAGCTTCATCTCCGTGCTTTTCTTTCGTGTGCAGAATTCAGACAGAAATCTGCATTTAGTCGTCCAAGCCAACGAAAAGTGAAGCAAGTCCTCCTGTTATAATGAGACTTTGCGCTTTCATCCCTGGTGGTCAAACTGCATGATTTCATAGCCACTCTGGTCAGATGACACATCCCGAGGTTTTCCTGATGGAAAGCGACTGCACGGCAGAGATGGAGCTGCAGCTGAGCTGGGAGACATATGGAGTGTTTAGTTCCTTCAGACAAGTCAGTGTCAACACTTAACGGCTGAGTGAAGCACACACACACACTGTGGAGAGTCTATATGTTCACACACACACACACACACACACACGCAGACGGAGGCTGGAGCGGAGACGGAGATCTTCTTCATGCTCCGCGGAGCAAATGAAAAGCTGATGGATTAAACCAACGTGGATCACATCAGAGGCTCCATCAGCGACTCGGAGCTTGTTTACAAACATCCTGCAGACGTTGCATCATCACCGACACGCTGCTCTGATTGGTCCACACACTGCAGTCATCTGGCAAACGCTTTTATCCAAACGTACATCTGAGGGACGCTGGAGACGGGGAAGGGAAAGTATCTTGCTCAACGACTAAGTAATTGAAACCGCAAACCTTCCTGTGATTCGATGACCTGCTCGACCACCTGAGCCACCCTAACAGGTGGGGAACCCTGGCCCACAACCTGGAAGTTGTCCATACATCCCTGCTCCAACACACCTGGTTCAAAATAATGCACCATTACGATTGGTTGTTGATTTGATTTGAAGTGTGTTGGAGCCGGGACGCATAGAGAAGTGGGAGAACTGGACGGCTTGGTCTCACCCTGTTGTG
>JAVQJG010045186.1:0-11527 GCA_036024015.1 Craterocephalus amniculus
GTGCCTATCGGGCGTATGAATGTGTGTGAATGGTTACTTCCGTTGCACCCAGTATGTATCAATATAGGGTGAATGGGTGAATGTAAAGCGCTTTGAGTGGTCTGTGACTAGAAAAGCGCTATACAAGTACAGTCCATTTACCAAGAACATCAACAGTAGCATCAGATTGGTCAATCAGGCTGTGCGATGGAAACTGGTATAGTAGGGAAATCCAAGATAATGGAGCAAAATGATTATCTGACTGACCATACAGCCTAATTATCATCAAGCTGAATTTAATAGATTTGGCCACACAATGTCTGCAGGATATGGACGCACCAGGAGTATGAATTTGAGTTTTTGGCCTTTTTTCATGATTACACTTGCTTAAACGGAACTAATTACATGCGAACAACTGATCTGAAATTTGATTATAGAGAAAACTACAAACATATTTAATCCTAATATATGCTAGTGCATTTGAGTCTTACAGAAAATAAGTTAGCTATAGCTATTTAAGAGCCTGCTTTTAATTTTAAACAGCATCAGTAAAAACAACAAGTGGAAACAACAAGTGGTTCTGCCTAATAGAAAATCATAGCGTAATTAACACTGTAACGCATGTGACTACACTCATGTGACTACACTCCATGCAAGGTGAGAAATACATGGCAACATTACAGATACATTTATTCCGTTGCTTTCTAATTTGATGGATGGGGTCAGTCCTGGCTGTGACTCTGGCCTTGTGACCTTTGAGTAGACTATAGCTTTGTGATATGCACAGAGACTGAGAGGAGGAATTATCCTGATTGCTGATTGGCTAAAAGGGCTCAGCAACTGACAGCCTGCCTGCCCGACATATCACACACCTGCCAGGCTCTGTCTCTCACAAGTTAGCTCAAGGGAAGGTTTGGGTCCCCACATTTAAATAGCGATCTCTCACCCCATGCTTCCCACATATACAGTACTAGTGTAAGGAAACTAATATTGGTTGAAAATAAATTAAAAAGCCAGTGCTTTTTTGGCTGATAACCAATTTGATAATATTTTGTTTTATTGAGAGAAGCTGAAAAATAGCCCGGCCAAAAAGCAGTAAAACCATTATGAGACTGTAAAATGTTAGATCCCAGAGGAGAAAATTTTATTGGCTAGAGATCAACTTCATGTTGTAATGATAAAACCATATAATTGAATACTTTTAATAGAAATTCAGTTTTTCCTCCACTTTAGCCGTTGGCATTAAAAAGTGAGACAACCACTGTTTAAACAGGCTAAACTTATAAAAAGCTTGTATCAGGATCCTTCTGGTGTGTCTACAGTCTGATACACCACGCTAACACAAGTGAGTGTAAAAGCACAAGCGTTGGCTTGTGAGTCTGCGCTCCCACCCAGCCAGTATAAAAGCTGTTTGCATAAAGACCAGAGAGGACACAAAGAGTGTAAAGCTCTGGGACTGTTGGGAACCTCTGCTGCAGCGAGGGCTGGACCTCACTCTGAAAACAGTCTGATGGCTGCAGCTGCTGCAGGTTAGACTCAGTTTGCCATGTACTATTCTTCAGTTTTTGAATGGTGTTTTTAAGCGTATGTGATATCTCTGTGATGACAGGAAACATTGCTGTGTGAGTGCAGCTCTGGGACATTCTGTCATATAAAAGAATTAGTTTTGGTTCTTGAAGCTCTGTTGCTTGTACTGGAGCAGGTCTCGGTGGTGGTTGTTAGAGAGAAAATACATAATTCATATCAGATTCTTTCTGGGCATTCCTTAAATCAACAAGCAATGTTACACAATAGCTGAGTAATGTGATTATTTAATATTTGAGCATGTACTGCTCAGAGACTTGCTCCTTGTCTGCTTCTCAAGAGTGAGGAGACTACATCACTCTTTCAGCAATACAGCAATCTTTTATAAATGTATGGTTCGATTTTGTTTTGAGCACTTTTTCTGACTGATTGTGGCAAATTTATCCGATCCTGTGTTTAAAACACGAGTTAAATTACTCACAAGACACAATACTGGCTATTAAATTGGTTATATTATACATTAATAATGCAATGTACTATGTAAAAAATGTTTTTAATTCCTTAATGGGGACTTAATAACTAACACTTATTTTAGTTATTTAATGGAATAATTAACACGTAGAATCCGTTTTGCATTTATTCACGGTAGCAATTAGTGCAGCTTAACTGTCACAGTGTGTACTTTTCATTCTAATGTCCTTCATATCGAACGACAGATTTATAAAATATATCAAGGGATGACCAGAAATTAATTATAGGGCAAAGTCATTATGAGGTTTGGAAATTGTGTCACCATTTAGCTGCCTTGATTTTCTGGGGTGGATTGCTGTACTGTGACATCAACTTCCATAATCCTGATTAAAAAAAGGAAAAACTGAAAATATGATAAAAGGTTTGTCTGCCTTTCTTTTAAAATCCACATCAGTACCTCGACCTCTTTGGAGGAGTTGGCTGCCTCAAAGTGAATTATTTATTATTGAAGGGAGGAAAAGCTTCTCAGAAATTTGTATTTGTGTTGGTTTTTAATTCACCTTGTTTGTCCTGGTTTTCCATTAGTGGGAAGCTGATGAGATGGATTGGGTTTACACTTCTTATCTATGTCTATTCTAAGAAAAGCAGGAGCATATGGTATGACTGAGCGCTCTTACTCACTGTGGTGGTAGAAAGGGGGATTCCAGAAGAATTATTTTTGCTTTTGGGTGTTGAAGTTAATTTTGCCTCTCAAACTGTTGTTGTATTGCTTTTCTAAGTTTTCTAAGGGATGTTTTCCTGTGTCTCTTTCTGTCCAGGTTGCACAAAAGGGCATGTTACTGACAGAAAAAAATCTCTTCAGAGGACTTAACTCAACACTAATTTCAACATAACTGCCACTGGTTATGAAAAGCTGCACACCAAGACTGAAACGGTTTGTCTCATACTTATTTGAAGAACCGAAATGCCATAGTGTATAACTACATCTGATATTATTATCTGATGTCACATCTTTACCTGCATCTTGTTAATGTCTAATTGTTAATTATCTGTCTCTTTTCAGGCAGGGCGTAAGATGTTTGTGGAGTCAGTTGTTCGATGGGGGTTGTGGAGCATCCTGCTCCAGTTTGGACTGGGTGTATCTGCAGGAAGCTGTCCTTCTCGCTGCTCGTGCCGATCTGAGGCTAGAGAAGTTATATGCTCTGGCAAGTATTTGAATTCAGTGCCAGAGGGCTTCTCCAGTGATGCCAGGCGTTTGGATTTATCCCGCAATAGGATTAAGACTGTGGGACGCCGCCAGTTCTCTGGCCTTCCGCAACTTCAAGAGTTGGACCTGAGTTATAATATAATCTCCATGATTGAAGTAGAGGCTTTCTCAGGCTTACAGAATCTCAGGGCACTTCGAATTAAGAATAACCGTCTCAAGATTCTCCCAGTTGGAGTGTTTTCTGGTTTGACCAGTCTGCGCTTTCTGGACCTAAGCCAGAATGAGATTCTGGTCTTCCTGGACTTTACATTTAAGGAAATGGTCAATTTGCAAACACTGGAAGCTAGTGAAAATGACCTCGTTTTCATCTCTCAGCGAGCTTTCTCTGGTCTGCAAAATCTGCAAGAGCTTAACTTAGACCGTAGCAACCTGACCTCCATTCCGACTGAGGCATTGTCCCAGCTCCAGAGCCTGACACGACTCCGCATGCTACGCCTCACCATCTCTACATTGCCCAACAATGCTTTCCGGCGGCTCCACCGCTTGCGCAGCCTCCAAATCTCAAACTGGCCGGCACTAGACACTATTACTGCCAACAGCCTAATTGGTCTCAATTTGACCTCTCTTGTCATTAACAGCTGCAACCTAAGTGCAATTCCTTACGCAGCACTTCGTCATCTGGTGTATCTGCGCTTCCTGGATCTGTCCTACAACCCCATCACTGTTATCCAAGGTAACCTGCTTGGAGACCTCCTGAGACTCCAGGAGTTACATCTAGCTGGGGCAAGCCTGCTACGAATAGAGCCAGGAGCCTTTAGGGGACTGTCCTTCTTTCGCATGCTTAATGTAACATCCAATCAACTTACTACATTGGAGGAGAGTGCTTTCCATTCTGTGGGGAACCTTCAAGTGTTGCGATTAGATGGGAATCCCCTTGCATGTGACTGTCGGCTTCTCTGGGTGGTTCGTCGCCGGGTGCGCTTGAGTTTTGATGGACATCAGCCGACTTGTTCTTCTCCAGATACTGTCAGACACCGTGAATTCAGAGACTTCTCGGAAAAGGAACTCTCAAGGCTTTTTACCTGCCGCCCTGCTCGAATCATGGACCGCAGGCCACAAGAGGCCAGAGTAGAAGAAGGTACCACAGTTCTCTTTTCGTGCAAGGCCGATGGGGATCCATACCCAACGATCACTTGGATCTCATCCCATAAAAATGTGGTCTCTCCAACAGGAAGAATCAGAGTTTTACCAAATGGTACTTTAGAAGTACGTTTTGCTCAGGTTCAGGACAGTGGCACATTTCAATGCACGGCAAGCAATGCAGCTGGCAACGAAAGCCTGACTGTGGGCTTGTATGTGAAGGGGCTGCCACGTAACAGAACAATCCCTTACTTTGTAGAGGAGGGCTGGTTGGAGCCTTCAAATTCCCAAGCAGCCAACTCCTCAGCTCAAATGGCCAAACCGTACCCCTTTGATGCGAAGACCCTGGTCATCGCCACTACAATGGGCTTTCTGTCGTTCCTCAGTTCAGTGGCAATCTGTTTTGTCTTCATGTTTTTCTGGAGTCAGAGCAAAGGTCAGATCAAACACACAGCAACTATTGACTTTGTTCCACGGTCTTCTGTTGGTGGTGGAGGGGATGGTGGTGATGGTGGAAGGTTTACTATGAAACTTATTTAACATCATTTAAATGGATGGTGAAGGGGTCTTGATACTGACTGAGATTTATTCTGCACCCTGGACTTTCATTGTTGCTTTGGAAAAGATAAATGCATTCAAAAGCCCCTTAAGATCTCACACCAGAGCTGTTTTTTGAGCTTGCGTTAGTCCTCGACTTATTTTGAGGGGTGCAGCGATCCCTTGTCTGTAAATTCCATCAAATTAACATGTCATGATCCTTGACTAGAGCAATGTCAAATGACTGTAGGAAGAGTTTAAATGGTTACTGTGCATTTGTTTTTGAAAACTTTCAATAAGTAGATACTTACCAGATGTTTCTTTTCAATCTGGTTTGGAAATACAAAACAATTTCCACGAGTCTTGGAAATGGTTCATGACAAAAGTTTGTTACATCAGCTGCTGTATAATCAGCCATATTGTATCAATAAAGTCTCTTGTTTTCACTTGAAATTAGGTTTCAATTTGTTGAAAGGTTAGGTTTACATTTGTCCTTTTAACACTAATTTGCATTGGTTTTAAGACTTTAACATGTGAACATGTGACTATAAAGCTTTAGCTATACATATTTGTGGAATAGACTAGCCAAATTATTATTTTTTTCTCAACCTGAATTTTAGACATTGTAAAGATTTTTACTATATTTTGAAATTGCAGCATTTGACTTTTTAGTTATGGATAGCACTTAAGTTAAATGATGATGTTGCAGTGTAAAGGCAGTGTTACCATGTACATAGGAATGTATCCTTTCCTGTTTCATACTTTAAACAATTTTTTAAGGTATTTTCCTCCTTTTGTTATACTTTAATTTCCCGTGTTAAAGTAGATGACTATTTGTTCTATCAGGGCATGCTGTTCTTACTCAATCTTTTTTATATTCAAGAAACTTTTTTTCTTGTATTGCTTTTGCACCCAGACAAAACACTGAACTATATGTGCCTCAGTAACATTCTCACCACTGACACAAAGAATGCTCACCTGATCAGTGTTACAGTAACTTGTAAATATTTAGGTCAAGGGCGATTTGTGTCCTCTGATGATTCTGTCACTCTATCTAGTTCTGGGGATTAGTCTCACTCAAATATGTCGCTCTTGTTGTCTGTACACTTAACTGAGTAGATGCTCTAGGCCGAGCACAAAACAATGCTTAATAATGCAAGTAAAGAAGGTAGTAAATAATGGACACATACACTTATAGACATGTTTGCTGTAAATTACCTTCTTTTTTTTCATTCATCATCATTAAATGCCTATTTGAAGCTTTCCTGTCTGAATGTATTTTATTTACTTGTTTGATGTGAAATATTTTTAGACTATCATAACATTATTACAAATAAAAGAAATCTAATGAAATTGAAACTAATCCATCATCAGAAATGGCTCCAGTTGTTGAAAATTGGACATTGGACAACTAAATTAAGCTGCTTAATGTGGGAACTTAATGCTTAATGTGGGAACTTAATTTAAAATTGCCAATTTAAAACAAGAAACTTGCCATCTTGTCTTTTAGCAACAAAACTACAGTTGGCAGCCAGCCACATAAATGCACATTCACCTTCATTTCTTTCTGTAAAGACGAAGGATTATGTGTGCAAAGTAATACTACGTGACTGAATGTTCCCCCTACCCAGGACCACGTGTACCCTGTCTGAAATACAATTAATCTTTTAAGACATTTGCTGGTTTTCTCTATCCTCTCAGTATTCACTCTTAGTTAAAAACTCTTGCTTAGTTAAAAACTAAGCAATGCATTGGTGTTTTATAAGATACATGTTGAGCAATGATTTGCCTTCAGTTGACATTTTATCAGTTTAAAAAAATAATAATAAAAAATTGCATTGGCCTGAGTGAGTTCCCTGCATACCAAGTGATTTTATCCATCTCATGCAGTAGCCCAGAATAACCCAGAAAAGAGAGAAGGGAAAAAATCATAATCACGTGTATGAGCAGAGATTTAAACCCTTTTGGATTACCTCTGCAAGTCTCAATCTGTTATATAGGTCTGTCTGGCTGGTGCTATCCTCCGGCCCAGCTTGGCCTGTAATATCATCTATTTTAATACAACTATCTGCTCCCATTGGACAGAAACCCAAAGGAGCAGATTAAAGGGGTGTTTATAAGCCACCCCCCCATCCCTTGATGGGCATACACACACCCCTTAGAAGAATTATGGTCTCTTCACATCAGCTATTAGGTTAGTTTCAGGCTCCTCCTCTGTTTTGATAGAGGATAAAAGCATTTTACAGGAAAAGGCACATCTTATATTTACTGGGAAAGCATCGGCCTGACATTATTTTTGAGAGCAATGAGGAGAAATCTTTATTGGTCAGATATCACAAACAGCCAAACACTGTACATAATTATGAGACTGCCTAAAGTAACAAAGCTCCAGTCTGGTTAGTTTTTCAGATTTTTTTGTTATTCTTATATTTATATTACAATTGTGCACTTTTTGCCAGGACTTTAAATATGTAAAAAGCCTGTCTGGAAGCCCAATTAAATAGTATATTTTTCTTTGGGATAGATACTCCAGATGGCTGCTGGCCTTGACAATCTTGCTCACATTTTTAGCTCCTTTTTTGTCTCAGTTTCAACGGTTCTGTTTTGTGTAACAATGCAGCTTTTTACCAAGGAGATGAGAGATCCTTGAAAAATTCTCTGGCCAAAGTATCGGGAAAAGAATGGGCATGACTTCAAATTTTTAATCAGAAAATAAGACAAACACCTGTAGAGCTACAAAGGCGGCTTCATCCATTCAGCTGGCATAATGTATACAGTAACTTAAATATACATTTCTGAAATGATGAAGCAGTCAAAGCATGTGAAGTTAATAGAAAAGATGGACTTATTCTGTACTTTAATAAAAAAAGTAAAGTAGTTGAAAAACCTACAGGATGGAGTCAATCACACATTTTAATTACTATTACAAAACAACAACAAAAAGTTCAAAATCCTTCTATACTGACCACAAAACCTCCATTGTTCGGAGAAAAGTTTCCTTTTAATTAATAAAAGCTTTTTTTTCTTAATTCTTAAACCATAATCTTTACAGAACCCAAAATGAGAAAAAACATAGTGGTTAAATCATTTATGAACTCAGTGGTAACCAAAAGCACATTGAAACTAATTTAAGAATGATAAGATACTATAAAAAACACAATGCTATGGTTTTCTAGTCCCATAAACCATTATTTTATTCACAATGGAACTTAGAGACAGCATGTCAAATGTTGAAAGTGAGATATTTTCAAATCTTATCAAGAACATTAGCCTGTTTTGATTTTGATTGCAACAATACATTTTGAAAAAGTTGTTTTCCTCTGTGTGTCAGGGAAAATGGAGCTGGAAGGGGTGGTCAAGTCTGACATGCGAGGAGCAGAGCGGGGTTGGTTCTGGGAGCAGAGCAGAGTGGGTGACTGCTCCAGGAGACTGCGGGATACACACTCATTATTATCTGACTTGTAATCTGCTAAATAAATTGTTTTCTGACTCATACGAGTAGACTCTGGATCATAATGTGGACATAGTAAGTTCAGAGATGGGTCCAGCGGTCGAGGCCAGCAGGTGCAGATGAAGACGTGCGTACGTTAGACCAGGACTTGCACCTTCGTTGATTAAGAGTCGAGAGGTTATTCGAGGCAATGTATAACCCTTACATTATCCTCGTTTCTTTTATCAATAGTCTGAGAAGGCAAGTTGCTTGAATAATAGGAGAGTAACACTGTCTCATGTTGTATGATATAGGATCCTGTCAACCAAAAGTCTACTGTGTTTTATTTGAAATTTCAGGTTGAGGTTCATACTTTGTGTAAAGTACAGAGTGTACGTATCTGGACTCGTCCTCTGAAGTCAGATACATTTCAGGTTTTAATTACCCAACCACAGAGCAGTTTGTTAGTTAGACATTTAGAAGCAGTCAGAAGGCTGAAAATCCAAAGTAAGCAGGATGAAATATGACACATTTTCTATTAACATGTCATATTGCAAAAGTCACCATATCTACTGTGCAAAATCTCCTTTTTTTAAAGTTAACTTGGCTGACAAGTGCAGGAAATACAGGAAATACAGGAAAGCACTGCAAATACAAAGGAGTGCTGCATAATCTAAGTACGCTGATGTAGTTTATACTTAAACTTCCCACCAGTACCTCTGTTCTTCTTGCCAGTGTCTGTCTCTCGGGTGAAAACTTACTGCTGCCTCCGGAGGGCCAGAGTGTTTCTGTTGTGCAAGCGAATATGCAGCGTTTTCTTCTGGCAGTTGTTTTTGTTTATGCAGCTCTCCGGTCAGCCTGTCAGCCAGCATAAACGGGTAACCAAAGCTAAAGGATAAATGAATTCAGTAAATTAACAATAATTATTTCTGAAATGCAGTGGATTGCATGTATACAGCAGAAGGAAATGTAAATATTCAATTCAATTACAACTAAATTCACACATCACTGAAGTTTGGTACTTGAATAACACTGCAAACTTTGCTAGCTACTTAAAAAGCCTTGAACGATCAATTTGTTGTTCCTGTTTAGCTGAATATGTTTTTATTGCTTTATATAGGTACAGTATTTGGGTTTAACATAAGAAATCAATGTAGTCTCATTTCAAGGTATTGCTTTATCAGTTACCACACATAATTGCAAATATGAACGGCATTGCATAGGAAAATTCAACCAAGGATCCCCAAAGGATTTAGGTTTTAATGCAGTAAGTGTTTTGAGGAAATCCATTCAATAACTCTTAAGGTATTTCTAGAGCAATATGCCAAACATGTAAACACTGCCATACCATTGCTATGAAGTTCTCATAGCTTAATGAAAGGTTTATTGTCGCAATTACTTTGAACAGCATTATTTTGTTGTTGTGATATTAGAGAAAATTAAAAAGTAGAAAATAATTCCTATTTCCTGTCTTCCAGTTCACTGATGTTTACCACTTTCAACCTGCAGGTGGTGCTAACCACCACAATTACATTCACTCAAAAGTAGAAGGCATCTTTGTGTGTGTTTTTTTACTAAAATATGTTATAGTTTTAAGAATTGGTCACCTATGATGAAAAAGGATGCATTATAAGGTTATCACGATGAAGCCCTCTTGGACTACATACACATTGTTATTGAGTTTCAGTTGTACTTAATGCCCACTCTGCCATATCTATCATTACGGTAAAGGGAAATATCTTCCGGTGGCGTTATGCAACGAGTTCATTTATAGTCAGACACTAAATAAAATCTCCCTTGCAAGTACTTTGCTCAGGGAGTTTATCCATTGCAAATACCCTGTTCAATTTATCATTCTGCAGAGGCATAAATAGAGAATAGAGCCTCAGTGAATGGTGTGGGTGATGGTTTGAAATGTTTTGTAAGCCTAATAATCCTCAATAAACAAATGTCTTTCATTTATAGAGCTATTGAAATGTATTCTTTATTGTTATATTCGTTATGGAATGATGCTGTATATACATAAACAAACTCCTCTATGTTGTTACATCACTGATATAAACAGCAATGACACCATACAGTTGTTTTCTGTTATTCAAATAATTTAGAGACAAACCTAGATGAGGATAGTTTTTGCTACAGTTGCTGTGTGTTTCCTCCAGAAGTAAAAGCATTTCTCAACCAGGTGTTAGAGCAGGACATTTTATTGTTGGTCAAATCAATATAATGAGAAAATCTTCACACCCTGTTCCTTTGGAGTATTTGTGTGACATCATGCAGTTATGCCATGCTAAACAAGGAATCTATTAAATATTTAGTTATAAATTATCGCTCTCTTCTATATTTAGACCCCTCATAAATCTGTGGCCAACCGAGTGAGTTAATCAATAAACCATCTTATGGAGACAGTTAATCAGTGAACTCAACTGCAGATGGATCAAATGCTCATGTTAATTATTCAAGCAACAAAAATGATCAACTTGGAAAAATCTCAAAAGCAAGCTGGAAAACTTTGCTTTTGCTGCCATCTAGTGACTAACAATACAACAGAAAGAGACATATAGAACAAAAACAATGTCACTGCCGAGGGATTTTATTTATGAAATGGGTACAAGGAGGCTTCAACACCTTTTTTATGATGTCATACTGCTGTTAACCAGAGGCACTGAAGCAGAGAATCAACATGACCACTTATAATCAATTTCCTTCCTGCAGCTCAGATAACAGGCGTGCCTGGGATTTATCCATAATGGCACTGTATACCGTGAAAAAATCTTGAGTCACCCTTTATTTCTCTACCTGCTGCCAGGAAAGCATGGATCTCTGCTTAACTTAAAGTTCATCCCTTGAGTTAAGTTTGATTGATGCTTAAATGTTTCATAAGTCAGTGTTCATTAACTTCACAGACAGTAACTGCATATAGTTTTATGCAAAGCAAAATATATATAAACTAAGGTCTCAAGCTGGGAAAGAAACTCAGCAACAATGGGCAACAGAGAATCTTAATTTTTTTATGTAAAATTTGAGTGCTTGTGGAGTTTTCTCAAACATAAGTGAGGGGTTATACTTTGCTGACTGAGCTCAGAGGCAGTCAGTGATTTAAGGGGCAATGTGCAGAGACAATTAATGCGTTTAAGAAAAGGATAAACCCACTCGCCCTCCCCCCCCCCACCCCACACCCGCCGCCCAACGGGGTGGGGTTTCTCATTAACACAAACAACGGCAAGTGCCTCAATTAT
>JAVQJG010045187.1:0-12896 GCA_036024015.1 Craterocephalus amniculus
ATAACATAGCAGTCAAACTTAAAAAAAATAAAGTTTTGTAACTTACAGTAACATGACATTAAACAATCAAATTTTTTTGTTTAACATTAATATGCTTTTAAAAGTTGAATACTAGGTCTGCTATGTCATGCTCATGACAGGTTATGTTGTCTTGGTTAATGTTAAGTTTTCATAATAATGACATCTTAAACCATGTCAACTTTTCATCAAAAGTGTCGTAATTTACCGATTGACACTTAATGACAACTGTTATTAGCATTCATTCACGTCTATGGCAGGTGTCATGTTATGGATATGACAGCATTATGACAGTCTTATGCACACCCATTCAAGTAAAATGTGACCCCACTTTTTCTACATTGTCCATGTCCCTTAATATTAAACTTTAATATTGTGTCATTATGATAAAAATAATTTTTTTCTCTTATTTGACAAGCACTTTAGTTGTTAAGGAAAATGAATTAAACTCTTCAAAAAGTTAAAAAAGCATTTCCATCTTCATTTGGCCTGAGGTGAAATAAAGTTTCATTAGATTGTTGACGTTTTTCATTCTCAAGCCCTTCAGTATAGGAACAGTTAAGGGGTAAGGACATGATATGTCTGAAATGTAATGGGGGACAATATCTCTGTATTGATTATTGCTCAAAGCACTTGCATCACTCGTATCAGGTTAATGGTTTGAATGACGTTAATGCTTACCCGCTTTGAATTTCAAATAGATGGAATGGGTGTGAAGAAGAAAATCGAAAGAACAATTGAAGCCATGTAGCTGTTTGTATAAAATTTGATGTGAGCGGGAGAGATGTTACATAAATTTTCCTGTGACATGGAAAATTTGTGTAAAATCTTAAATGTCTCAAATGAACCAGAAAAGAAGGAGTCAAAACAGACAGGAAAAAATAAACAGGAGCGTGTCAAAAGGGTTGAGTCTATAAGGCTAAATCAGAGTGACAAGAGTCTACAAGTTTGGGGTTTTTTTCCAGGTGGTGACCTTTAACTTAAGGGTCCATATAAAGAATCATGAAAGCAAACTTGAGAAACAGTTAAAAACTCCCCACTACATGTACATGTTGCTAATTTGTCCTACCAGGCGGATGTGTAATAAATTTAAAAATTCCTCATGAATTAATGAGATGCTGTTTAATTATTGCTAAGGGTTACCAGGGTCAGACGGTGGCATATTCTCCGTCCCAACCCCTGAAATGAAAGGTTAATGTCAATCTTTAACTCATTCCTTTTACTATCATTCTTTCGTGTTCTCTCTGGTGACTTTCATAGTTAATGAGAGGCTGTCGTTAAAGCCCCTGAAGGCCTCGTCTCATTGTCGTAAATCAGGAAGAAGAGGGGGAAAGCTTCATCAGCAGGGAAAATTGGACTATGATTCGCTCTTAAGTGCTCCATCAGTCTAATTACCTGTTTCCAGACTCTGTGTGTTTCAGAGGTGCCTGCTGCTTGTGCTCATACACCCCAATACATGGGGTGTAATCGCCCAAATCTTATTTGACAACTGATTGACTGCAGTTTGTGTCTTCATGCACGCAGTTGGTTGCAGCAGTTTGAATGTCAGATGATAGCAAACAACATCACTCAATATCACCTCATTTGCTTTAAGGGAATTTTTTTTCATGATGTTTCACAGATTTTGTTCATACAATTTCTCATTTTGGCACGAGTCTGGCACAGAGTGCATAAGAATTAAAATAAGTCTGTTATTGTTGGCTGGTCCCTGTCACTGATATATTTTTTTCCCAATGTCCTCATCTCAACTCCCTTGTAGGACGCAGATCAATTTCACTGTGGCCATTGATTTCACAGCATCTAATGGTGAGTGAAACCAACATCAAAGCGTGTGTTTAGAGAGGGGTGGCAAGAATAGATAGTACTGCTCTTTGACTGTGGCAAGTCCAATTCCAGGATCAATCACACAAACACAAGCCGACAGCATGGCCATACATACGGTGTTTCTAATAAGTGAAACCTTTTCTGAAGTTCCTCCCCTTAATGCTTCATCAGTATGTTCCATATATGGAGATTTTACATGTTTTACATTGCCTGGTGATCGCACTGAACATGATCAAACTTTCCATTCAAAGGTGCCCTTGAAATATATTGGTTTCACACTATATGTTGTATTACAGTATGTCTTTATGGGTTAATGAGTTGAAGGGATACTGTGTAACTTTTGGCTACTAGGGGTCCTAAACCTGTAATTTCCCCCCAAATTTTTCACCCCACTATCAGCCTAATGTGAGAATTGATGCATGATTTATGAGGTCAATGTAGTGTTGACACATGTGGGGACTCTGAGGGGGCTTCCCTCTGCAGAAACCAGACATTGTGATTTTGCACGAGGGGATCCATCTCTCATGGATCATGTTACCTGCAGCGCTTTGCTCTTCAGCTATAAAACACAGTGGGTTGTGCTTCATGCTATTGTAGATCGGTATGGCACAAGAAGATGCAATTAAGTTATTTTACAACAGAAGAAATGTCCCACATACACTCCTACAGTATGAATTTAAACTTGTGAAACAAATCTTATGCCCCACTTGTGATGAGCATCTATCAATTAGAATGGTGGTGGTTCAATCTCATCTTGCTCATGCCTAAATCTCCTTGGGAATAGACTGAACCCCACTTTGCCTCCAATGTGCTCATCGGAGTGTGAATGTGGGTGAGAAACACTTCATTGATAATTTCTCAGAAGTGCTGAATGAGTGTGTGAGTGTCTGGCTGAATATGACTTGCTGTGTAAAGTGCTATGATAGGTCATGACTAGAAAAGCTCTTTATGAGTACAGTCCATTTACCATGGAAAGACTGAATTGATCATAATGCCACATGGTGGGCAGGTAATGGCCTTGATATTTGCCAAGCAGATATCCTAGATTAATCTTTGTTGCAGCAGATGCTCAAGCTGTCCAATCTCACACTTCACATTCAGTTCAGAGTCAAACTAATCTCGGAAGCTGCTGTTAGATGGTGTACTCATGCACAGGGGTTCAAGCTTTTTGTTGTGATGTGAGATCCACATTTACATGACCAAAGTTTTTCATAGAGAAGAAGTGAAGATGATTACAGCATTACACAATCTTGTTTCACAGACGCTATAATTTACATTATACACAATACTGTCAGGCAAAAGTTTAACTGGGAGACATAACAGGATCTGATATGATTTCCAAAGTAAAAAATAAATTGTAACAAATTAGTTAAAACTAAATAAATATAAAAAGTCAATTGTCAAAGTCAATTGTCAATTCACTTATTTTTACATATCCATCAGAAAATGTATGTGTTGGTTTCGGTAGTAATTCTCTTACTTTTATTATTGTTTTTAAAAAAAGGAAAATATGTAGGCCCTTTATGAAAGGTAGAAATAGACTTGACAATCATTAAAAAACTAATTTAGAAAGTTGGACTGCTATGAAGAAAACCTATCTTTACCACAGGATTCTAGCCCTGATACAGTACAAAGTTATACTGTAGACATTTTTTTTTATCGGACATAAAAACACAAATCTAGATACAATAACAACATTTGTAAAAAAAATATCCTGACTATTCCCGCTGAGCTGGTGATGGCAAATGACGGAATAGTGCAGAAGGAATATTTGAGAGTTTCAAGATTATAACAGTATTGCTTTAATCATTAACACAACATCTTTATTATTTTTCTCAGCCAAATATTCACAGAAGAATCTCCCCAAAATGCCCTCATGACGAGCTTATGACTGATTAATTTGTCACCAGGTAACCCTTCTCAGTCTACTTCACTGCATTACATGAACCCATACCAGCTGAATGCCTACGCCATGGCCCTGAAAGCTGTCGGGGAGATCATTCAGGATTATGACAGTGACAAGATGTTCCCAGCTCTAGGATTCGGAGCCAAACTGCCACCTGACGGGAGGGTGTCTCATGAGTTCCCTTTGGTAAATCCTCATTACTTTATTTCACTGTTGATGATTCAGTTCTGCTAATTTCCTCCAAGCTATTTTGTGCAAAGAAATGTGACCTTAAAAAAATATTATAGAATATATTTAATTAAGACGGCCTATTGAGGTCTAGATATTTACCTCTTTTGCCTTTTTGTTTGCCTAATTGTTTCTAAATGCTTCCGTTTAAAGCATAAAACTGTTGTTTTTCTTTCCTTTTCAAGAATGGAAACATGGAGAATCCTTACTGTAATGGTATTGAAGGCATCCTAGAAGCATATCATCAAAGTCTGAAGACAGTGCAGTTATATGGACCAACTAATTTCGCTCCTGTGGTGAACCATGTTGCCAGGTGAGCGACTTACACAATTAAAAGTACCGTAAAAAGGCTTTCAATTTTTATTTATCTTTACTCTCATTTTGTCTTGATTTTTTTCCCCATTTCTTTTATTTAGGGCGTAAATTCAGAGGCAGCCCCTGATCAAATTATGTTTGATAAGTCAAATTGAATATTTTTTAATTAAAAATGGATCAAGGACAAAAAATAAGTCGTGAAGTGCTTGAATATGCATTTTGTTTTGGCTGTCAGCAATCAAAGATGTAGTTAATGGATCTAAGCTGACATTTAACTTACACTTACTTAAACCCCTCAAAAAACCTTACAAACTGGGCTTTGATCTGACTTAATTCATCATCAAACTTCACCTTTTGCTCTCCTCATCCATTTGTCAATCCTTATTTAAACAATTTGCCATCTGATTACGCCAGTCCTCTGCTGTAATTAAAAATGTCTTTCCGATAAGATTGAATCACACTTTTTAAACCACAGCAACAAGCCATTGCTGTAGGAATGCACAACCAGTGAGTATTTAGCATTTGAATGGACCAACTCGTATAGACAGAGATTCCAACAAAGATAATGATCTATCAGAGTCTGACTGTTTTGTTTTAACCTTGATTGTTAGGCCTGATTTATCTGTTTGTGTTTGTGAGTTATCATTGAGTGTTATTTGAATCACAAGACTAACAAAGAACATTTTACTGAATTTGCATGAGGTGGGAGCTCATGATAAGGCATGTTCCTTTCATGAGCTTAACGTCCACATTGATCTTTCAGATTAATCTATGAATAAACGCTCACATTGAATGTTTTTGTTTGTTTGTTTTAAAGAAAAGATAATGCAATATCCTCTGATACTTGTTTAAATCTGTGTATTCAGGTATGCAGCAGCAGTGCAGGATGGCTCTCAGTACTTTGTCCTCCTCATCATCACAGATGGCGTCATTTCAGATATGGCCCAGACCAAAGAAGCCATTGTAAATGTAAGAATGGGAAAGGTGGGAAGACACAATGTTTTCTAAAGGGCCAGATAGGCAGTTTTATTTGGAAAAAGAAACATAAATAGTGCTCTCCAAAGAAGTATTCAGCTCTGCAGAAAAACACAAAACAGGAAACTAAAGATCATTTTCCAGTATTTATATGTTTTTTAAAGTGTAATTTTGAAAAGCATAGGTTCTATATAAAGGGTGAACATCACTATGGTGACATGGGCCACTGGACTGGGAGCTACAGATTTGCAGCTTTAAATTACATATTTTGTCTCCAGTAGGTGGATTACTAAAAATGAGGAGTGGCCCTTCCTCAGAACCTCAGGACCCAAAACATCTCCACAACAGTTTCAAACCTTATTCATTAAAGAGATTGTCATGCCCTAAGTCTATCTTTTTTTATTGTCAATTTTACCTCAAATTAGACTGTGCACTAATGAATGAACAACTTTAGGAATTGAAGGCTTGTAACTAAGACTTAAGGGCATAAATTCAACTGCTGAATCACCTGTGTAGGAGAGTATAAGGACAGAAACAGTGGAAACAGTTGGGTTTTGCTTAATTTACCTTTCAACAGGTTGTGTGCAGCAATGTTTGTTTGTTTGTTTATTTTGGGGGAGTTGGGAGGTGGATAATTATGTGGTAAATCTGCTTTGGTTGGTGTGATAGTTTCACAGTACAGTAATAAGAAAATAATCAGGCAATGACCTACGGTTGCTGAATGGCAATAAATCATTACACAAAACATATAAGTGTTTGAACAGATCAACAATGAAGCGAAAATGCTTTTGTTTCAAGGAGCCATAATGTCAGTTTTACATGCATATTAATAAAAATAAAATATCTTTTTGCTTCAACAAAATGCATCAAAATGATGGACTTACGTAACACGATCCAAAATGTCTGCATTAAGGTGCCTAATATCTTTTTTTCAAAACAACAGAGACAAATTTATAGGCTGATATTTAACTTAAAGGTGGAAACTCATTCTTTCCCCCCCCAGCAGAATATTCACATATATTCCCATTCAAAAGAAGTCTCCTCCCCAGTAAATAAAAATGTGATTTTATCCCCAGAGCCTTCCCTGAAACTTGTCCTCACTCCTTTTTTCTTTCAGCTTTAAACAGCAGATGGCTGCCTTCCTTCCCTTTTCTTTTTCCTTGGTCTCTCCCCCTCTTCCTCACTCCTACTCCTCATCCTCAGCCTGCCGCAGGCACAGAATACCCAGCAGACTGGATTTAAAGGGAATTTGCGACTGTTAGTCAAAACATTAGAACAGCCACACCTTCCTTTTAAGATCTTGCCTGCTGCTCTATCTCACTGCCTCCAGCCCCGTGGCCTACTGATGCTTGCCGCTTCCACTGCTATCCTTTTTACACTCCACGGGTCCTGGGTGAGGGAGGACACAGTGCTGAGGTTATGCAAATCTTACTCTTACTTATTCTTGCTCGAAGGTAAATTCAAGATACACCCAAGACACAGATTAACAGGAAGTGAGAGTTGGGATGTGCATAACTCTATAAAAACATCTGGAGGTTTCATGTGTTTTGATCAACATGTTAACACATGGCAAAACATTTTATCCGTGCTGTGGAAAATAGTAGGTTTATCACTTGGATTCTGCTACACCACAGATATCCAGCCATCAATCACCCAGCAGCTTTCTCCTCTACTCACAGCTTGGATCCTGAATTTTATTTTTCTCTTTGGAGCCATGAGACTCCCTCACTTACAAATACAAAGACGTTTTCTTTCTTTTTTTAATCTGTCTGCATGTTTCCCACCAAAGATCTAAGTCTCTTCATCCTTATCTCATTCTCTACAGTCTTCAGTCACCATTTTTGGTCAGGAACAACAAAATCCTCATCTAAGTTTGTCCTTTCCCGACTTTTGTTTGTTGTCCGTCTGTTCATCTCATTTAGAGTTGGTATCCATCAATGACCCATTTTTAATTTTTACTTTCTGATAGAAAAAAAATATGCTGGTAGATGTGAAATCGAATTCACAATGTGAAGAGCAGAAGTAATTTTGAAAGAGCTATGTGTATTTAATGACAGGTAGTGAATCAATACAAGCTACAGTTCAACTGCTTCATTGGTTTAGCAGATTAATCTAATCTTAGAAACGATCAAAATCGAGAGAATGTGGCGCTGATGGTTTCTACAAACGCTGCCAGTCGTGCAGGAAGACACATCGTAGTTTTTTATCACACCTGAAGTCAAGATAACGTCTTTGTGCGGCATCAATTTTCAGTCCAGTCATTAAACATGACTTTACTATAGATATCTCTGCAACTTGACAATAATGCAATCAAGTTCCACACCGGCTCTGCATGTCTACTTATTGTAAAGGAAAGCCAGCATGTGGCAAATTTGCATTTAAATAGATTTTCTTGCTAATGTTATTTCTTAAAAACAATTTTATAGCATCTATTTACACACTTGAGTTTTACACCAAAAAAATGGTATTTTAAATAAATGAATAGCTAAACAGTTGCGCAGTTAAACAAATCCCTCAAGTCTAACCAGCAGGTAGCTGCAGAGATGAAGAAGTTTGCATTTTTCCTGCAGTGGATGTCACAAAATCTTTCCTCTGTGTTTGCTTAAATGTGCAGTGTGATTCCAGTCAACTAGTTCATTTTCTACATAACTGGGGAACTATAAACATCTTGCCCAGATTTCATGGATTTCTTGCATCAAATGAGGCTAAGTATATATCTTCTTGTAGTCTCTTACTACTTCCTTTTTTCCTCTGTTGCCTAGCAACCATACTTACCATTTCTCATTTAGTTGCTTTTTGACTTCATTTTTCAGTAATATTAAATCTGAATTTGAGCTCCAAATTGATTTTGACACGAAACAGTACCCAAGATAATTCATTTAAATAACAGTTTTATTCATGTATAACCAATATGACAAGATTGATTGGTGATGTATTACTATTGGACCAAGAATGAGAATTAGTGCTTTATCAAGAGCTGTTTTCCAGTTAAGTCAAATATATTTCCTTTCCATTATCTGGTTAATTAGCTCTTGGCTTTTTCCAAACTATTGTTATTAAATTGATTTGGAAATTCTCCATTCTTCACTATGTACCAAAAGCTTTTGTGTCTCATAGATATAGCCTTGCTTCATTTTTTGTAAAAAAAAAAAAAAGGGGAGGGGGAATAAGACATATTCCATCAATCCATCCATCCATCCATTATCTACCGCTTATCCGAGGTCGGGTTTGCCCATCTGCTAAGAGCCAGATGGGCAAACCAATGCAGCCGAAGACCGTCGTCCGTCCTCTTCCTCTTATCCGGGTCGGGTCGCAGCTTGGGGGCAGCAGGGAAGCCCAGACTTCCCTCTCCCCGGCCACATCCGCCAACTCATCCGGGGGGATCCCGAGGCGCTCCCAGGCCAGCCAAGAGATATAATCCCTCCAGCATATCCTGGGCCTATCCCGAGGTCTCCTCACTGTGGGACGGGCCCGGAACACCTCCCGGGGGAGGCGTCCAGGGGGCATCCTGACCAGATGCCCAAACCACCTCATCTGGCTCCTCTCCATGCGGAGAGCCTCTCCCGGATGACCGAGCTCCTCACCCTATCTCTAAGGGAGAGCCCGGCCACCCTGCAGCTCATTTCGGCCGCTTGTACCCGCGACCTCGTTCTTTCGGTCACTACCCAGAGCTCGTGACCATAGGTGAGGGTAGGAACGTAGATCGACCTGTAAATCGAGAGCTTTGCCTTCGGGCTCAGCTCCCTCTTCACCACGACGGACCGATACAGAGCCCGCATCACTGCAGACGCCGCACCGATCCGCCTATCGATCTCCCGCTCCATCCTTCCCTCACTCGTGAACAAGACCCCATTACGTAATTTGCAGGGTAATTACGTACTTTCTTCTTTTTAAAAAAAATAAAAAGTCTCCTATATCCATAGCCCTCACGTAAACTCAGAGAGGAAAATGAAACTTAAGGCGAGACGAAGCTTTACGATGCGTTCAAGTGAGCTTGGAAAAACAATGTCAGCTTGGAAAAACAATGTCAGCGTCATACGCAATGGTAACTGCATGGGTTTATATTTCAATGCCAATAAAGAAAGGAAGATTCCTACTGTATTTTAGAGGGGCTTAAGAGTTATTTAGGGAGGTTCAAGCCCATCTAAAATGGGCCTAACAACGTTCACGGGTTTGATAAGGAACTAAGCTGGGCTGCTATTGTTTTTTTTTTGTTTCTTTGTTTGTTTGTTGACTTACTTTTTTTTTTTTTACTTTTTAGTTTGTTCTTCACCTGACTTCACCTGACCTGACTTCTTCTGACTTAGGACACATGTAAACGGTCATTGTGAAGAACTTGACAGCAAGCAATTACATCTATTTAATTAAAATAAAATGTGCTGTGGCTGGGAAGCATTGGCAGTCAAAGATCAGCGTTCCAAATCCCTGAATTAGTAAATATGAAATCAGTGTATATCCCTATGTTAATTGCAATAAAACAATGGAAGTAGTTAAATTTAGCTTAAAGGGATACTCCGCCCTCAGAATGATGTGCCTTCATTTGTTTACTCACCCTCATGCTGATTGAGACATTGGAACACATTCTTGATATTCATCATGTAGCCGGAGATATCGGGAGGTTTACATCTTATTTTCCTGCGGCTACAACGATGCTAAATAGAGCCCGGTGAGAAAAGTCCACAAAAACTTGTCAATATTCCATCATACTGCTCGTCCAATGCAGTCTGCAGGTCCTGTGTCGGTAGCGTCCATAATTTACTCCGAACGGCATCATTTAGTATATTTTTAGAGCCTAAACCATGGCCAAAACCGTTAGCCTGTTTACTTCCTGGTTGCACGTACCTGAGCGATGCACGCAGAGCGCGTGCCGCGGCTTGACGCTGGATGCATTGGCGGCAGCGGCACACGCACGTGTTCCAACGTCTCAATCAGCATGAGGGTGAGTAAACAAATGAAGGCACATCATTCTGAGGGCGTAGTATGCCTTTAAATATAAAAATGAGAGGGGTGAGGCTATGTTTCTATATCACTGCATGAATCAGTGTAATGCAGTAAAGGCCCTTTTGATACTGATCTCTTTTTTAAAAACTTGTGAAAAACTAGAAGGAATAAAGTTGAAAATCTTTGTGTGTGTAAGTGCCACTGGCTCAAAGAATGAAAAGAAGTCTAACTGAATGCCCTTGAAATCAGTTTTTCATGTTTCTCAACTGGAAACTGCTACTTAAAGTTCAAAAAGAAACTTTTTCCATTTTGTTACTCAGACACGAGTTTTTGGTTTATCACAACATTGATTAAACTTGCCCTCGAAGTAAAAAGTAGAAAGTTGCAGCGTTCATTGCTGTTGAATGCTTTTTGTAAAATGTCAGTCTTAAAAACAAAAGGTATACAGTTCATATGTTCTGTTCGTGCATTGTTGCACTTGCATTTATGTGATATAAATCCCTAAGTACATTTCAGCATCCAGTCTTGATCCATAGTAGGGATCTTGTGTTTTCTGTGTTTAAGTCTACTCCAGCATCACCACAGTCGTGCTATTCATCCTCCTGCCACTCACTCTCAAGGTCTTAGTGGCCCTTTGTTGAATGCTGTAATTCACAATTCAAATAGAATCAGAAATTGGTGTTCAAGCCATTTTAAGCAGATCAGTGAATCAAAGGCCATGGTCTGAAACAAAGTACTAGGATTTTTAAAGGGTAGGTCATTACTTTAGTAATCCTACTGAAAATTAGCTTAAAGGTTAAAGTTGATATTCTACCCATAACAACTCCACTGTAGTGCAGCCAGGCTGAGACGTTGAGGGTGAAAAGATTGGCGGCAGGATTACGGGTGAGACAAAAAGTAAGCTAAAAGCTGTTCATAAAGCCCTAAATAAGGTATTTAATCACTCGTCTTAAAAAACAGACAGAACATGGGGTGTTTCTCGCTACTCAAAGATCTCTGCAAGATGATGTAAGGGGTCCTCTAGTTTGCCATACATGATGGATCCCATGAACGTCACATCTATTGCACTTCACAAGCTAAATAGGCTACAGTATGATAACATTGCATATTAAAATGGAATCTCTTAAGTTGAGCCACTCAAGCATAAAAAGAATGTCACAATCTTCATGAAAAGTTTGAAAGCAAGACTTATTTCTTTGTTACCAATTATAAGTAGAATTTTTTTCGGATCTAAATTTTATAGGCATTATATTTTTTTACTTCATCTCCTTACATTTTCATGCAATTATCTGAACTTTCCACTCTTCTTGTTATCAATTCAAGTAGCACGAACACAAAATCCTATCCAGATGAATTGCATCATTGAAACTGAATTAATTTGACTATGGTTGGATGAGAAGTATAAAGATATATCCATCTCATTCTGACACTTTATTGGTTTGTAGGCAATCCATCACAACCGCATGCCATAATCCAGCAAGGACATGACAGTAAAACTGTATGTAGACAAGTCCAAAGACGTCCTTGGCAGACACTCGAGAGAACACGTAGCCTATCGAATCCCAAATTTTCAACATTAACATTTTTTAAAATTAGTAATTATTTCCTTGATGTGTTTTTGGTGGAGGTTGGGTACTGTACTATGTGTCTCTGAGGTGCCAACTAAGCTTTGGTCCTTAGTGCCTTTCCCCCTTATATTACATTTTACTTTTGTAATTGAAGTAGTTTTGAAACAAGTACTTTTACATTTTACTTGAATAAAAAGCTCAAGTTGTTACTTCAACCTCTACAGAAGTGTTTTCAAACCCTATCTATACTTCTACTTGAGTAATGAATGTGAATACTTTTGACACCTCTGATTTACTTTTAACTCAACTTGACCTCCTCAGCACCCACTGAGACAGCACACTTGTATAAATGACTCATTGCCAGCCATCAAGGCTCTGTGGTTCCCTGAGCCAAAGAGATTCCTCCTTAAAACATATGAAGCATAAGAGTCTGCAGGAAAAAGACCTTTAAATTTTCCTATAATATTGCCGCCCGCGTTTCTGTTGCCACACAGAACGATACAGAGAGGGAAATGGGTGAAGAGGCTATGAAAAAAGCGTGTGCACATGTTAAACATAATTATCTGGATTGTGCTGAAAAAAAGGAATAAAGATAGGTCAGCTTTAAAGCCTTGTCAGACCATGCTGACCTTGATAACAAAGGCTCTTTGCCCAAAGTTATTAACAATAATTGGACCTAATTATATGATGTATAAAAAGAAAAAGGAAATTGCGGAGGCTGCTCAACTGAACTGTTTTTGCAGGGACTGGAAAACCGCACAATACAAGGTCAAGTAGAACACACTGAGCATCAAGTGCAGCTGTTTATCTCTATACTGTATATGTCAGAGCCAGGTGTTACTGGACATTACACTGAAAAAGTGCAGTACATTCTGTTAAGCAAGAGAAATCTATCTATCAACTATCTATCTATCTATGGGTTTGAAGCAATTTTGTCAATCAAGGTTATGATGTAAAATATTATTTATGTTCACAGTGAAAAAGTAACCTTAAAAAGAAAAGAAAACTGCTTATAGAAGTGACAGAGAGCTCATCAGTTTCTTACATTAGATTTTTTCTTTTTTCCATTACTTGGTGAAAACTTGCTTGTGTCTCATTTATGGAAGTTTTTGGCAAGTAAA
>JAVQJG010045192.1:0-40609 GCA_036024015.1 Craterocephalus amniculus
CCTCCTTAGTCCCCCGACCCACCGCCCTTCTTTACCCCCCCTGCCTCTATCACTCTCTCTCTCCCTCTCTCTCTCTCTCTCTCTCTCTCTTCATGTCCCTCCTTCCCGGTGCTTCTCTATATTTAAAAGAGCCTGTTCAGCCAAAGTTATTCTTGCAGCTGCTGGGGAGGGGAGTAATAAAAATTTAATGGTAGAAAAAAGGGTCTGCAGTACACTGGGTACACAGCAGCACTGGCAGCCTCTACATGCAGTGGGAAGGAAAGAGGGAGGGGATGGAAAGAGGACAGACATGGAGGATTTGAAGAAGAGCTCAAAACAGGAAGGAGAAACAGTTGGGAATGATGAAATAAATAATCAATGCTGAGGTTTATCAGCGACAGGGAGGAGGTGTGCATCGAGGAAGTAGAGGGGTGGAAGGTTAGAGGAGAGAAGGGAGGAATCATGAAAATGATTAGGAAATGTTGAAATGGATTTTAGACAGGTAGAAAAAGCAAGGAGAAGGGATTCCAAAAGAAGTAGCAGAAGAAGAGAACAGATAAGAAGTAGATAATGGGAGATAGTCTTGACACGAGAACGGTAGAGACAGAGACAGAGAGGTAATGAGCAAAGCAAATTGTTCTACATTATTTACTCTCACGGAGCAGCTACTGTAAACAGAGAGGTACATATGCATTTACTTTCTGAGAAGGCTTAAAGCAAATTCATGTCATTCCTGCTGTTTACTTTACCAAAAACAGTGAACGGCAACCTGATTGGCCTTTCATCCCTGAGAAAAGGCAAAAATCTGCTTTTTTTTAATACAAGGATGCTGACTTTAAAACACGCTCGACTTCCAGCAGTCACAAACACAAACACAAACACGTCGCTAAAGCTACATCTCAGTTTCCTACTCTGCCCAGCTGTTTTTCTTTCAACCTTACCCAGAGCAGCCCATAATTTACTGGGAAATACGTAATGAATG
Source organism: Craterocephalus amniculus (assembly GCA_036024015.1). Classification (NCBI taxonomy): domain Eukaryota; kingdom Metazoa; phylum Chordata; class Actinopteri; order Atheriniformes; family Atherinidae; genus Craterocephalus; species Craterocephalus amniculus. The sequence goes on from JAVQJG010045192.1 coordinate 962, forward strand.
ATGAGTTTTTCTTCCAGTTTAATTGGATATGATTATGATAATGATTGCTCGTATTTCCAATACTCATTGATGACTTGTCAACAGTGACATCTGTGTTAGCTCAGATGCTATCCTATCAGCTGAATGGGTACATTGCTAAACATTGATTGCTCCGTACGATGTCTTTGTGTGTGCGTTTCCAGAGCAACGACGCCTCAGGGAGTGCATGGAATTGGATGTACTTCATCCCCCTTATCATCATCGGCTCCTTCTTCATGCTCAACCTGGTGCTTGGTGTGTTGTCAGGGTAAGTCTCTGAAAGGATGCAGATAATATACAAGTTTTCCCGCAATATAACTGTACTTTTTAATCATTTATTCATTTTTTTGCTTCATATTTGTTAGATTTAAAACACAAGTGATCTGTTATGGTGATGTCTGATATGTTTGTATTGTGTGTGTCTCTGTAGAGAGTTTGCCAAAGAGAGAGAGCGTGTGGAGAACAGGAGTGAGTTCCTGAAGCTCAGACGACAACAGCAGATTGAAAGGGAACTCAATGGTTATCTTGAATGGATCTGCAAAGCTGGTGGGTGCAATCTACTGTACATGTTCTGCCTTTTTTACAGACTATAGCTGATGCAATCATAAAAAGCTCTTACATGTGATGTATTGCATCACAGTGTATTTTTTCGGCAAACAGGCCGGCAAACAGAAATCCATGTCTTGATACATATTAAATAAAAAATCCTATAAATTAAAGCAAAAATAAACTAAACTTTACCCATCTGATGGGCAAGTCTTTGTCTCCAGTTTTAATTAAAATACCAAATGACAATGGATAATATAAAAACTTTAAACATTGTGCATGCTTTGGGGCTGGCAGACATAAATGTGATGTGGCCACATCTTACCGGAACTCTTTTGTTTGTGATTGTTTTTTAGAAGAGGTCATCTTGGCGGACGATGAAAATGAAAACGATTACGATGGTAGGATTTTTACACACACCGGGTTTCTATAAAACACTATTACATGCAGCGGGACACAAAAGGCAGCATAAATGCTGCATTTTCTTTGTCACAGGTTCTCGTAGGAGAGCGACAAAGAACCATAAGAGCAAAGCTGAGCTTCTAAATCCAGAGGAAGGGGAGGGGGACCTGGCAGTGGGTAAGATTCAGCCGGTCTCGCTCACACACTCGCACACAAAGACAAACCACAGGAACATAGAGATGCTATCTTATCTTGCATTTCAGCATTACCTGACCCTCCTCTCCTTCGCCCTCCTGCCCTTTCCTTTCCTCTTCTCTGCTCCTAATATTACATTTTCCTTTCCTGAAGCTCCTCATCTGTCTTCAAGCTGCCCTTGTTGTCTCATTCCCACATTACTCCTCCTCCAACCCATCTGTCACCAATCCCCTCGTCCCAAAAAATTCCTTCTGATTCTCTTAAGACTTTTTCCTCTTTCAAATAGTAATATAATGTAACACTTGTTTCATTATTTTCTGTCATGAGTGAATTACTGCACCAATCTTACTGACTACCAGTTTTTATTAACTGTAATATGTCTCCTATGTGTGAATGATTACACCAATAAACCCCCAGTGAAGCTAATGATGTGCAATGTGCTCTGAAAACCTTCAGGTTCACCTTTTGCCCGTGCCAGCCTGAAGAGCTCTAAGCTGGAAGGATCAACCTTTAAGCGGCGGGAACGGAGATTCCGCTTCTTTATCCGACATGTTGTCAAGTCCCAGGCCTTCTACTGGACCGTCCTGTGTTTAGTGGGACTCAACACACTGTGTGTGGCTGTGGTGCACTACGACCAGCCTGAACCACTCTCAGATTTTCTATGTGAGTGTGAGAGGCACGCTTTGAGCACAGATTATCTCCACAAACACTCAAGCAGTGTCATCACAGATTACTAGAAGGAGAGTCGGCTGGCAAATTCTTCAGCGATGTGACTAAATCCATGAAAAAAGCTGACCAAAGCATTTAACACGAGCACATCCTTATAGAGTCTCTTTGTTTCAGTGTTAGAAATAATCTATTGCTGACAACTTTCTGAAAACAATGCCGGGAAAAAATGAATAGATTTGATTTTTGGTTTTGTTTTTGCTTAATTTTTTCTTAATCTCTAATATAAATTGTTTAACTGAAGATAAAACAGTGGATTAAGAGGCTGAGCTTGGTAATCATGACTGTGCTACTTCAAAATGATAAGGAAATAAGAAAAAAAAACTTACAACTATTTCATCCTTCTCCCTGTTTGTGTAGATTTTGCTGAATTCATCTTCCTGGGAATATTCCTGACAGAGATGTGCGTGAAGATGTATGGCCTGGGCAGGCAGGCTTACCTCAACTCCTCCTTCAACTGCTTTGACTGCATTGTGAGTCCTGAACCTAAAACAATTACTGTTCCATGTGCATAACTGCACATTTTGCATATCCGTTGTAATAAACCGTTCCTTACATCTGTCCGGGTCCATACCAGGTGATAGGTGGCAGTATATTTGAAGTGCTGTGGTCCATCATTCAGCCGGGTACATCATTTGGCATCAGCGTACTGCGAGCTCTCAGGTTATTAAGGATCTTCAAAGTCACCAAGTGAGTCACCATTACGTTAATCTTTCTCGTATTTGAAAAATATTGTCATATAACTCTCCGGTTAACTTCTGCTAACACTTGTCTCTGCTCGTCAGGTACTGGGCATCTTTGCGTAACCTTGTCGTCTCTCTGCTCAACTCCATGAAGTCTATCATCAGCTTGCTCTTCCTGCTCTTCCTCTTCATAGTTGTCTTTGCCCTGCTGGGCATGCAGCTCTTTGGGGGACAGTCAGTGTCGTTTTTTTGCCTTTTTCCTCTTTTTAAAAGTTCACATTTCATTTTCAAAGGCTTTTTTTTTCTGTGTTTTTAAGACGTATCATATTATTTGTCTTTATACTCGATGCATCTGTTTTCCCTCACACTTTTCTTTTCCATCTCTTCCCTCTCATTTCTTCCTGCTAGGTTTAACTTTGAAAATGGAACCCCTCCAACCAATTTTGATACCTTCCCCGGAGCAATAATGACAGTGTTTCAGGTGAGTAGACACTTTTTTTTCACTGTTGAAAGGAGGACGGGAAAAAAGTGCACCGACTGGAGAAGTCTAGATGTAGATGAAGAATTTATACATTTAAATGTAAAATTATATTATGGAGTTTTCACTTTCCTTTATGTTCATAAAGAAACTTCCATGTTCATGAATCCATGTTATGTGTGTGTGCGTGCATATTTCTCTTAAAATCATTAATAAAATCACCTGGGCTGATTAATTGTGTCTGCATGTGTGTGTGTAATAGATCCTGACAGGTGAGGACTGGAACGTGGTGATGTACGACGGCATCCAGTCTCAGGGCGGAGTCAACAAGGGCATGGCCTTCTCGGTTTTCTTCATCGTACTTACACTTTTTGGCAACTGTATCCTTTGACGACGATCCGGTGAAGAAGCACGTCTAACACTTCGCTAAATATGAACCGTGAAGACATTTTCAGTCATGCATCACAGTCCAATTTGTTTTTTCTTCTTCTATCCCTGTCTGATGACCATTACTCTCAAAGTCAGACCAGTCAGTTCGGGGTTTAGTGTTCTTAGTGTTCTTATAAAATGCCAGCTGGGACTTTCTTGGTCCCTGTACAATCCAATATGTAAACTTGCCAAGAATAATATAATCTAAGAGGTTTAGCCACTTCGTTTATGGCTATGCTGTATATTGTGTACAATCTCCCAGATGCTGGATGGCTTTTAACTCTGTGTTCAGACACTCTGCTAAACGTGTTCTTGGCCATCGCTGTAGACAATTTGGCGAACGCACAGGAACTCACCAAGGTACAGCGCATTCGCATTTTGCTGAATGTCTCCAAACAATTTCTTGCTTTCAAAAAACTCACATTCCTCTGCTAAATTTTTTTTTTTATTCATTTGTTATTTTCAGCCCAATTCTTCCCACTTTAATCATCTGGTGCTTTTGATTTCCTTCCTAATCTCCCTTCAGGATGAACAGGAGGAAGAGGAGGCTGCCAGTCAGAAAATCGCCCTGCAGAAAGCCAAGGAGGTGGCTGAAGTCAGCCCACTGTCTGCTGCCAACCTCTCCATCGCAGCGTGAGTTTCTGTCTCTGTTACTGTGGCATCCTCTATTTTTTTATCGCCAGCATCTAGATGTCAAGCACTTACGCCAGATTCAGCACTTTCGAGAGACAGCAGTGTCTGAACCTGTCATCTTTTCAAGTTTGGACTCTTACAGCATCACTTGATCTGCTATCAGTCTGAAACTAAACTTCACACAATAGTTTATTTTTATTGTTTCTTTCAAATTGAAACTCAGTTCATGTACAACAAGCTAGATAAAGGAATTTGAATGCAGACAATGTGTATTTAGAGTCATTTTAACAGTTTAAGATGTGTATATCTGCCCGATTTAGTCAAAACTTCAGCCACGCATATACTTCTTTTTTCATCCACTTGTCATCTCCTTCTTTTTTGCTTTTCTTCTTTTCTTCATCTATCTCTTTGCCATCCTATTGTGCATACTGAACCCCCCCTAAAACACACACACCAACACACACAAACATACCTGTGGATGCTGCTCCCCTTTGGTCAGAAGAGTCTTTGGTTTCTGTGTTTACAGGAGGAACAATGGACATAAAACTAGCACACATTCCTCACCTGCCCACTCACGATCACACACACACACACACACACACACACGCACACAGATCAGACTTAAATTTGGGTAAAAATGCTTTTTCATAATTTCATGATTTAAAATGTTTTTGTCACGTTTGAACTGTGTACTGTAGTTTGCTGTGAGCGTTTGTGTCTGCGTATCAGTACATTCTACTGTAGCGGGGATTGCTTTTTAAGGTTAGATATTTTCAGTACGTCCTATGTGTGTGTGGGTGTTTGTGCCAGTTTGGTGAGGAGTGCTACATTTATATAGTCAGAAAATATCCTGCCGTTTACCTGCCGCTGCTGTTTTCTTACGTACAAACTGCTCATACTGTGCAAAGGTTTTGTAACATGTTGCATTAACATTTAGAGACTTGGATGGAGTTTATTGTAAAGTATTGGTTTAAAGTTTGGTTAAGCTTTGAGCAATATAGAGCTGCAGCATGCATCTCTTTTGACTGTATCAGTATAAATCCAAATCCCTAATTTGTGTTGTATGAAAAAGGAAAGCTATCGAAATCCCACTGGGATTGCTTCTTGTTTTCCCAAGCAGGGATTTTAAACTTGGGGCCACCAGTGGTGCATGAAGAATCTCTTAAGAAATTATTCTGCAGTAGACTCAGGGGGGGGGTTGCCACAAAAGCTACATAAAACCCAAAGACAGCAGTTACAAGGCTAAATAAGACAAAGTCATACTCTCAAAATTAGAATTGGCCCCTTAACGCTGGAATACATAAACAATTATGTACTGTTCCTGCTGTACAAAGCTGATAGGGGTCTCAGCATTGCATCATAACTTGCTAAATAACCTCTCCACTTGATTTTGCTGTGCCTTGAACTGTGGACATACTCAGTGGCAAAGCAAACTATTCTTTTGCTTAAGCTTTTGCATCCCTTTGTAGGCTTTATTATCATTATAGTCACATATAACCGTTTTGAGTGTTTGCGGCTACAAGCAACAGTGGCAAATATATATTATTAAAGCAGTGAATGCAGATGTGATAAGAAATTTAGCCTATTATATAAAGCACATTTTTTGTGCAGTTTTATAGTAAAGATATCCAGATGTATGTATGAATTAACAAGAATATTATCAGCAGTTTAAATATGCTTTGCGAGTGATAAGGCATCGTGTCTAAATTGGGACCGTTTGCATTGTGGGTGAAACAAACTGAAGTGACGTTAGTTTGTGTGACGTTCTGTTTGGATGCACATGTACTGTACTGTGTCTGTGTACTTGAGGGATTGCATTCCAAAATGCTGAATCACTTAGACCAAAACTTCAACTGGCATCTGATCAGTTTGACCTTTTTTTCTATTGTTGCGCGTGAGAAATATGTTAATCAGTAATTACTTATATGGAACCAAGTTCCTATGGCCGACTTCATGTAGTAGATGGACTTGTTTCGTTTCAAGTATCGAACTGATCGCCCATTTTGGAATGAAATCCCCCTCCTGTTCTTTTGTGCCGTCTCACTCACTAGCTGTTTCCCTCCTCAGCAACAAAGTACACAGTGAGTGTCACAACGCAACCGACCCCTTTCTGAACTGGTATTTATTTATTTATTTGTTTATTTATTTCTGAATCCCTTCTGTTTGAATTTACAGCCATTCCTTGCTTTTTTTATTTGTGTGTGTTTTATAACAGCCTCCTTTCCCTGTCCCTTGGTTTCTTAACTTTCCTTTATATTTTACATCCCTGGCTTTCTTTAGCTCTTATTACTGTTGGCTTATTTTAACAGTACCTTTTGTGTTGCCTGCTCCTCGCAGTATGGCTGTTGCTTTACTGTGGTGGACTGCTGGCCCCGAGAGAAAATGAAGTCAAAGTTGGTAGAAGTTTTGGAGGGTATTATTGGCGGTGGTCAACAAAAATTTTTGGATTTCTCTGTAATAAAGAATAGTTTAGTTACTACGTTTACCTCAGTGGGGATTACATACTTTTGGATTGGATAAACTTGGGTTCTTTCATTGTAAGCTATTGGAAAAAAATATGAGTTTGCCTCAGTTTTATCCTCCACTTTATGTCATTATTTAATTTACCAAAGTAAGGCTGAACCGCCTCATGCTTTGGTGAGCTTTGTAGACACCCAGAGCCCCTATTGGTCCAGCCAGCTGACCCTCACCTGTCTGTGGGCCACAGTGTGTCTGTCCTTGCTATTTTATATACTTTTGGTGTTGGTTTTCACATCATCATTCTCATGTCTTTGAATGTACATTTACACAGCCACAGGTGTCAAAAGGGAACTTTTCTTCCTCTCTTCCTTGCTTGATTTGCAGTAAAGAGCAGCAGAAGAACCACAATAAAGGGATCAATAAGTCGGTGTGGGAACAGCGCACCAAGGAGCTGAGGAGGCAGACTCTGGTATCCAGCCGCGAGGCCCTCTACAACGAGCTGGATGCTGATGACCGCTGGAAGGCGAGGCTAGGGACGGAGGAGCAGAACAATGTAAAGGACCAACAAGCCTTTAGACTTGTGCTATCAATGTACACAAGTTGGCTGGAATTTCTCAGATGTGATCTGCAGCTGCAATATTAGATTTATTTTCACCGGCACTTCTTTGTTATGTCTTTTTTCTCAAAGGTCAACTTTTCACGTCACATCCGTCCGGACATGAAGACCCACCTGGATCGACCTTTAGTCGTCGACCCCCATGAGAACCGAAACAACAACACAAACAAGAACACTGCCAACAATTCCGACCTCTACGTAAGCCAGCACCATCCCGGGGACGAGCTCCACAAGGAAACGCGGCTCCACGAGCATCATGGACAAGTAGGAGGGGATGGGGGAGGTGGTTCAGGCCCACCCAGGCCTCCGCTGGACCGAGGGGAGTCCACAGAGAGTAGGCGGAGCCGAAAAGGCGAACATCACCATAAATCTTACATCCGATTGGACGCCACAGTCATTCCGGGGCCAGGCTCGGAGGAGAGGCCGGCGAGACGGCATCACCACACCCGGAGTGGGAGCCGGGGGGGAGGGCAGTCTGAGCACAGGAAGCCCCGGTCACATCGGAAAAACACAGAGGATGGTGAGGACGGCGTGGAAGGAGCCGCAAAATCAGGGACACACAAGAGCAAAGGGGTGGAGGGAGGTAGAGAAGGAGAGCAAGACGAAGCCGGCAATGGCAGTGAGAGGAAAGCAAGAAGAAATCGGCATGGAAATCAGGCAGAGGGAGAGGGGAGGAGGATGTGCCAACACAGACGGAAGTAAGCTTTCCTTTGTTGTTTTATTCTATTTCTTTTAGTCTTATTCTTGTCCTAAAATTCACATTATCTTCTCTTACCTCCCTGTAGGCAATGCAATGCTCCTAACCTCTCCACCACACGACCCATTCAGAAGAGCCTCTCCAGGCAGAATAGCCAGTACAGTGAGGATATGGACAACCTCATGAACACCAAACTTGTTTCTGGCTCCACTCCCCCTACCGTGGGTCACCCCCGCCCGCTTAGCAACCGCACCGTAGTCCCGGCTTTTGGATCTGCCCTCCATCTTGCTAACAGTGGCACTCATGGGAGTTTGGTCACATTAGATAGTTATGGGAACATCAGTCATCACCGTACCAACAGCGTAATAAGGCTCCCTCACCCTGACTACACATCAGTGGACATGCCAATTTTTCCATCCAAAAATGCCATTCTGCAAGGTACGGCCAGAGTAAATGTGTGTGTTTTTTATTCCATCATTTCATCTTTAAATGTTTACTGATATGGCCAACTGTCATGTCCGTCCCCATAATGCTCCCCTGTTTGTTCTTGCCTTCTGACCTAGTTAATAAAAATGCCAACACAGAGCCTCTACCAGCAAAGGAGGATAAGGATGACGATGATAATAAGGGAGGCGAAGGAGGACCCAGGCCGATGCCTCCGTATAGTTCCATGTTCATCCTGTCCACCACAAACCCGTATGTGACGCATGAACACACATATTTAGTGACACAATGTAGATGCACAACAATGTAGGATTCACAAAGAATGCTGGAAGCATTTTTATTTGATTTGTTTTTTGTTAATCTCTGGATTCCTGACTTAATCTCAGAGAGAAGATGGATGAAATTGCTCCTTCATATGATGGATCTTGATTTTCTGTTATGGAATAACTGACTCTATATGTCTTGAACAACAACAAATTCTAATTAATTTTATAGATCTCGGTTGGAAAACTGCTTTTTTGCTTAGCCTTTACCAGGATAATCTTCTGCAATTGGAACATACCCACAAACAAAAACAGCAGTTCTTGAAAATGCTGCATGGATTTCACTATTTTGAATCATTAAAGGAGCTATCAGTGATATTATTTTAATCTTTGTAAGAAAAATGGTTTCTACACACTATTTTATGTAATAAAATACGTAAGTCCATAAAAATGAATGACTCATTGATTGCGCGTATGTGCGAGTCCAGGCCATTTTAGTTAGCGAGATCGGCTAATTTTTAGCTTTGGCATGACACTCTCTGCCAATGGGGTTAACTTCTGGAACTTCGGGATTGCGAATAGGCCTTTAAGAATTAAGAATCGGGAAGTTGCGGAAGTTAACCCAATTGGTGGAGAAAGAGAGCGTTACGGCAAAGCTAATTACTAGCCGCTTTCGCTAACTAAAATGCCCCTTTTACCACATAATACATGTGTAGAAACCATTTTTCTTTGAAAGATTCAAATAATATCAGGTACAGCTCCTTTTAGCACAAAATCTCTACGTGCTTTTTGCGAAATATAATCAAACGTCCTTTTGTGCTCACAGGTTTCGACGAGCATGTCATTACGTCTGCACCCTGCGTTATTTTGAGATGTGCATCCTGTTGGTCATCGCCATGAGTAGCATCGCTTTGGCTGCTGAAGACCCCGTATGGCCCGACTCCCCTCGAAACAATGTAAGAAAGCCCTTCATACTTCTCCTGTCAACGCTTTGGTTATCTGACATGCTGTGTAGGCACGTTTGTTTTTATTTGATTTGATACGCAGGTTAGGTTTTGCTTGTTGCATCACCTCAGCCTTTTAAATGTGTGGTTTCACAAGAATTCAGCTGATGTGAAGTAACATCCAAATCGATTATATGATTTTCAGCGCATGATATAGAAGAATGGCTTATTTTCTTCATAATTCTTCCATTTTAAAAAATATTCCCAACCCTATCTGGTATCTGCTTTTCAGAGTTTGATAAACTGTTTATCCATCTCTTGTCATTGTTTAGGAAGTTAGTTTGGGCAGTAAATCTGTTGTCTTCTTTTTTTTTACAGGTTCTCCGCTATTTCGACTACGTCTTCACAGGAGTCTTTACATTTGAGATGCTGATAAAGGTAGGGCTACGTCTCAAACCAGGCAGAGACATATTTGAAATCCGTTACACCCTTTTTAATGTTCACCATTATCATCATCGTCATCAGCCAATGTTTTTCTGCCTCTCTTCCAGATGGTAGATCTGGGGCTGCTATTGCACCAGGGCTCTTATTTCCGGGACTTGTGGAACATCCTTGACTTTATAGTGGTTAGTGGTGCTCTGGTGGCCTTTGCCTTCACGTAAGTCCCCCTCCTGCCTCCCCCTGTCCTGTCATCTCCTTGCTCTGTCACCTCTAGCTTTATAGCTACCTTGGAGTACAGTTTCACCTTTTATTCACCATTCACTCCTTTTCATTTACTCTCACCTCTTCTCATTCACTCAGCAGTTCCCATTTCTGTTGTATTCTGTCCCCCTCCTCATTTAAGCTTTTTCTTATTACCTTATTACAGTGTAAATGGCTAGTCCTTTACAAATGGCCATTTCCTTGATCTTCTCTCTCAAATCCATCATTCGGTCCTATAGTCCTTCCATTTCTAAGCCTCTCTGCCTTCAAAGTCCCCCTGCCAGCTGCTTTACAGCCCCCCACCCCTCGCCATATTAGAAAATAGTGCCCCAGCATCCCCTTCCTATCTACCTCTGCTTTCCTGTGTGAGAGGTGAGGACCACCCTTTGCACCTGTAACCCTTTAGTGCCAGGGCGTTCTAGAGTTAAAGCGCCCAATGCAAAGCCAGGTCCAGTCATGCTGGGCTTGCTGCCAAAAATCTTCACACCCGTCTCCTCGGCAAAGCAGGTACTCTAAACTTTACTCAATCTGCATGACCGTGAGGAACAAATACAGTCCGTAAGTGAATTAAGTCAGATTTTAGGTTAAGAGTATGCTTAGGATTATTTTGCCTTTGCATGGTTAAGAAGAATATGAGTGAAACTATAGAGGCAGCTCATTGTGTGTGGTAGGTAGACCTGTGGGCTTTGTGCTTTTCCGCACCATTTGTCACAGCACTAAGACTTTTCTTGTGGTTAAGGTTGTTGGATAGGATGTGGGTGCTCTATTTGTCTAATTTCTTAGGAATAATCACACAGGACACAGGTGAAAATGTTGATGCAGTGTTTATGCTAGATTAGCTGTGAGATTGAATGTAAATCTTTTTTCTGAAGGCAACTGTTATAGGATTCATTATATCTATAACAGTTTGGATATATGTGCTAAGACAGATCATGCATGTGATGAATTTATATTTGCAAATTTCAGTCAGCATAAATTGCCTCGGAGTGGAAAAAATTGCCAGTTATAGTTTTTTCCACCCTAGAATCATATCCTCTAACATGATTGCCCCTTCAGTTTGTTTGGACAGTTTTTTAGTTAGTTTTTGCTCCATGTGAAGCTCTGGAGCTCTGATCACTCATCTCTCCAACTACTTTTACTTTAATATAGTAAATTTCACAGTTGTTACTTACACAGCCTAAGTGATCAATTAACATATTTTACAGTTCTCACCTCCTTTTCCATGACTTTTTGTCTGTTCCTTCGCCTCTTTCTTCACTCATTGCAGCACACACAATCCCCCTTATTTCTTTGTCTTTCTGATCTCAGAAATAACTATTTTCTAATTTATAAAAATGCCATTTTTTCTCATTATAAAAAGGAAATGATCCCACCATCATCATTTTAATTGTGGTTGTTATAGAGCTGCTGTGGAAAACACTATTTCTAAATATTTTCTGCCTGGAACAATGGTCATCCTATTTTATGCTGTATTGTTATAGTGGAGGTAAATACATCATGTTAGTCAATGTAATGGTTTGGATTTGTGATTCTGTGATGGCAGTGGAAAATTTTCCTCAAAAGACAAGAAACATTTTGCTGATTACAGATTGCGGGTAAACCCGATAAAGAAATATTGACAAGTCAGATACATGGGGCAGTAGTGGAAGTGATTATTTTTTGCTCCAGTTGTTCTCTGAATCATCTTTATATGTGTGATTTTTTTTGTCCACTAACATTATCCCAACTTGCTTCAGTTGAATCAGTCTGTTTTGTGTGTGTGTGTGTGTGTGTATCTTTAACTGTGTCCTTTAGCCTCTTGTTACAGTCTTCTGTCTGTGTTTCTTCTCTGTAACCAATTACTTTCCATAAAAATGCTAACATTATACTGAGGTGAGCACAGTCATTCACTGTTTAGATTGAAAGTAGAATGTATCGGCAATAAATAGTAATTTAACTGACAGACCTAATTTAACTGCTGTAGGGGTTAACAACACTAATATCTGATGGGGAGATCAGACCCATCATGACAGACTCATACACTTCCAGATAGTGCCTTAATTCAATTGCTGGAAATCAACCAGCACTCCAGAAAGGAACGGCAGTCTCGCTGGAGATTTTTATCTCTCCTTTAATCCAATCAGTCAGGTCTTAGGGCTGCAGTGTCTTTGGTCACATTTGCTGGAGTCCGTCTTATTTCTGCGCTCAGATTCCTGTCCAGATGGGCTTGCGAGGCGGAGACGATGACTAACTACATTTAGTTAGTTTGAAAGAATACCTTCACTCTCTTTTTGGTCGGCAGTTTTTGTTTGTGTTTAGGATTAATTTATATTCATCATGCTACCCACTTTTATTTGTGGCAATTAAAGCATTTAAATTTTATTCAACTTTTCATTGAACTTGATTCTTAATCAGGACAATAAATTTCCATTTTTTAAAAGATATTCAGTCATATTTTCACACTCGTATGATGACGATGAGCACATTTGGCCTGTTCACCCGTTATCAGTGGGATTTGTGTTTTAATTGTTTGATTAGGTAGCAGTAAGTTGGAGGGCTGTTCTTACAGAAAGCAGGTCCTGTGTTCTCTTTTTTTTCTCTCTCTCTCTGTCATATGGATGTTTTACCTCCTTTCTCTGTGTCCCATTCTTTGTCTTTCTCCCACCCTTTGTCTTTTGTCTGTTCTCCCCTCTTCTCGCTGTCTTTCACTCCTTTCTCATCTCTTCGTTTGGATCACCAACAGCGGCGGCGGGTAAAGTTCTCTGTCTTCCTCCTCCCATTTTCTTCTTCTGCACTCTCAACATCTGTTTTTGTGACCAGACACCTATTTCCTATCCACCCATCCCTCTTCACAGCTGAAATCTTGTACTTGTCTATTGTTGAGTTTCTTCCATTGTTCTCTATGGAACGACTCTGCTTTAAACATGACCTAAAACCTCATATTAACCTGCATCCTCAGTTGAAGAACACAGATGCAAAGCAGCATTTTGGGCTAATTTAAAGGGTTTACATTCAAAATAACAATAAGGTGAGAATGGAAAAAAAAAACAATTGTGAAGGAATTAAGTGATTCAAACAAACACACAATCACACATGTGCATCCTCCACCATCTGGTCTGACAGCTGTAAGAACCAAGCAGCTGTGTGCACAGCTGCTTCCCCTTTTAAGAACCTTTTTTTGCTAACCTTTCAACTTAATCTCTTCACTGAGGATTTGCAAAGTTTTTTTATTCCAACAATAAAGTTTCCAGTTTTAGTAATGAAATGATCAATCTTTGGAAGTAAATGAAACATAATCTTTGAGTTGCTACTTTTCAGTGTCAGGCAAAACCTGTATTCTTTTAATAAATCCGGTAATCCTAAACACGTAATACTACCAGATTATTCCCTTTCTGGTGTATTTGTAATCTTTGAATATTATTTGTAATTTCTAAGTATGTATACAAATTACCCAAAAGAGTATATTTAGCTTTTCTAATCTGTGTATCATGTTTGGCTCAGCATTTCAACTAGAACTGCTTGTTAAAGTATCTTTGTCTTGAGCAGGCCTCGCCAAGACAAGATTCCATGTTGTTTGAATAATGCTGCAACATCAGCAGATCTTACTTAAAGTTTCTAGGAATGTTGAGACATAGAAAGAGAGAGTTTTGACTGTTTTATTATTGTTTTTTAATCTTTACAGTCAAGTTATGATACCTTTAGTTCATGAAGTTTTTATATCCTTTTTTCCCCTACTTCTGATACTATAGAGCACTCTTTTTGTTAGGTAGTCATGGGGTTATTCATGTCTCACCCTGAGTACAACTAAACTCGCTCTGTAAATGTCTCAGGAAGGAATGAAGTTCTTTATCACATAGACGGCTGCTGAAAAGACAAAATATTTCAGCATGGAAAGCAAGGTTTCAATGCAGCATGAATATATTAACCATTAGCTGGGCATGTGCAAGCCAAGGCTTCAGGCACCCTTGGAAAGCATTGAAAAACATTGCAAAGTGTTTAGCAAACGTAGCCACCAGATAGCATTCAGACAGGAATGATATCAGCATGCGTTGTAGCTGGAAAATACCACGTGACTCTAGCATGTAGCTACAATGCTAACCTCACGCTTAGAAGTGTAATATGATAGCAATACTGCATGTATTGCTACGTATTTGACCCAGACGCGGTTACTCACTGCGAGCTAACGCGGATCCAAGTCCCATGAAGAAATGGCTGCTTGCTGCCGTTTTGGAATTAAGCGCATTGAAGCTGTCATGTACACTTAAAACTGCTGACACTTGTTTTATGTTTTCGTGTGTGTATGCATGTGTGTGTCTTTGTTTTGTTGTGTGGCGGTGTGTGTGTGTGTGTGTGTTTATATGCACACATGTAGGGGGAGCAGTAAAGGAAAAGACATCAGCACCATCAAGTCTTTGAGGGTCCTGAGAGTGTTACGTCCTCTGAAGACCATTAAACGTCTTCCGAAACTCAAGGTATGTCCATACAGGAAGGTTTTATCCTGAGAGGCCAATCAATGGAAAAGTTACGGTTCTGCCTTCTCTTTTGACACTTCTCACCAAAACTAATAAACAAATCTGTCCTCAGGCTGTGTTCGACTGTGTGGTGAATTCTCTGAAGAATGTGCTGAACATCCTGATTGTCTACCTACTCTTCATGTTTATCTTCGCTGTGGTGGCCGTGCAGCTCTTCAAGGGCCGTTTCTTTTACTGCACTGATGAATCCAAAGAGTTTGAGCGTGACTGCAGGTCAGCAATTACAAGTTGGATTCATGCTTTGGGTTGACCAAGTTCTGGTCACTTGCATAATAATCGGCATGAACGCCCTTTTATTAATTACAGATGCTTTCGTATTAAACTTGGAGTGAATGTAGTCCTTTCACTTTATTTTCTGCGCTTTTATATAACTCATGCTGATGTTTGTGTTTCAGAGGCGAGTATCTGGTGTACGAACGCGATGAAGTGAAGGCGCAGAAGCGGGAGTGGAAGAAATACGATTTCCACTATGACAACGTGGCTTGGGCCCTTCTCACCCTCTTCACTGTTTCCACTGGAGAGGGGTGGCCGCAGTAAGTACACAAACATGAGCACACACCTGCAGCATGTCCTCTCTTTCAGACAACCTATAACCACCTTGTCTGTGCCACCGCAGAGTGCTGAAACATTCAGTGGATGCGACCTATGAGAACCAGGGCCCGAGCCCGGGATACCGGATGGAAATGTCCATCTTTTACGTGGTGTACTTCGTGGTCTTCCCCTTCTTCTTCGTCAACATCTTCGTAGCTCTCATCATCATCACCTTTCAGGAACAAGGAGATAAGATGATGGAGGAGTATAGTTTAGAAAAGAATGAGGTTAGCAAGCATCAAGAAATCATTCAGTAGTCTCATCATAAGACAGTGTGAAAGCAGATCCCTGAAATGATGTTTTTTTTCCACAGAGAGCTTGTATAGACTTTGCCATCAATGCAAGGCCTCTGACTCGTCACATGCCTCAGAACAAACTCAGCTTTCAGTACCGAATGTGGGAGTTTGTGGTGTCGCCGCCGTTTGAATATACTATCATGGCTATGATTGCCCTCAACACAGTCGTGCTGATGATGAAGGTAACGTCTAATTTTGTACTCGTTTATTCCTGCTGCATTTTTTTTTTACTACACAGTTCATTTCACACTAGTTAAGCCGATTCAGATGTTGCTGTTCACACTAGTTCACGTCTGATTGATTTTGACTTGAATGAGCTTAACTGTGTCTCTTTAAATGTCTTTATACTCACTCTTCTTCCTTTTCGGAGTGTTTGCATGCAATAAATTCATCTATCTGTGTTTCTACAGATCCCCTCTCATATCTACACATGCTGGTTTGCTGGCATGTGATGCCTTTACTTATATGTGCATTTTGTTTTTTTATAGTATGACGGAGCTTCTGATACCTACGAAGCTGTATTGGCCAACCTGAACATAGTGTTTACCTCCCTCTTTTCCATGGAGTGTGTACTCAAGATCATTGCCTTTGGGGCACTGGTGAGTATGTGTGTGAGTTAGTGCTACTGTAACAGGAAACACTTATTTTACCAGGGCGGTCATTCCTGCATTCAGCTGTTGACTGGACTGTCAGTTTGTTAGTTAGCATTGGAGACGCTAATGGCTAGGTATCCTACCGACAGTTGAAAATGCAGCTTACATGTAATGAAACTGTGTTCCATTGATGGGTTCACTTAGAGTGAAATGAGACCTGCCTCATACTGGATTTTTCTCATAAATGATCATCTCATCTAGTCTAAAATCTGGCCTGTATCTTTAAGCCTATTATGACTGTTTTGATTTCCTTTGTATCTTAAAAAAAGTTATTTATCCATTTTATGACACTAAATGAGTACAGTCACCGTTGCCTGAGACTATGATGAAAATAAAAGCATTTAGTCAGTTTAATGGAGATTTTCACTGCAGTCCGGGTACATGGACTCACTGATTGTTTTGTGTCACGTTTTGCAGATTCTAAAAGAAAATGCATGGAAATAATGAGCTATTTTCAATTTTTAAAAAAAGCAAAGATGCAAAGGAATGGGAAGTTGCTAGAAATCAGCAGAAAAATGTGCAGGAGCTGCAGAGAAGGCTGACAAGGGGAAAAAAAATGGAAAGAAGGGATATTTTTGGGGATGAATGTTGGGAGGAGATGAGGGACAGAGGAGGGAGCAGTAAGAGAGTAATTAGAGGAAGAAGAGTGAATGACACATAGGTGGCGAAAATAGAACCAAAGATTACAGAGAGTGGCGATTAAGCGGCAGAGGATTAAAATCTTAGAGAGGGCGATTGAGCAAACTCAGCATGCATATCATCAACACAATTAATTCCTCCCCTCATAAGTAGGTGTGTGTGTGTGTGTGTGTGTGTGTGTAGGTGATTTATTGCAGTAGAGGCCTCCCCTGCTCTTGTGTCATACCTTCTCATGCCTAATGCACAGTTTAGCTACAGGCGATATGAAGGAAAACAGGAGTGCTTGCTTATCAGAGGTTTCTCCTTCCTGTCCCTTTATTTGACTCGCTCACCTTTAAAATTTTCATTGCATAAAGCAAAAATGTATAATTCTATTATGGCTGCATGCTGTGTACGAAAAATTATACAATGTTTAAAGTAATTACCTATGAGAGTGTATTGCTATTTTATGAATGGTTTTGAGACTGAAAGCATTTCACTGAGGCTAAGTGAGTTTTTGTGGTTTTGAGTAATAAAAATATGTGACGTTCGATGGCTGCTGGAGTCGTCCGATGCAGCACAGCTTGTCCCTAGCCTGTCTGCTGGCATCCATTCAACATGCCGTCACTGATGGCCCATTTGTCTCATCTAATTTCTGCCTGTTCCACTCTGACATCTTTTTTTTTCCACTTTCCACTTGTTTTTTTACTTGTTCTCCTCTTCTCCCTGATGTTGGCTCATTCTATCTTACTCTTGTCTTTTTTCTGTTTCTTTACCGCTTAATCTTTTTGCTTTTGTCTTTTTTCATTATAATTTCACCTCAATCATGCTGTATCCTTTTTTTTTTTTGCTTTTTATTCCAATACATCCAATATATGCTCCATTCCTTTGTACTGTCATGTTTCTTTGTAGCTATGTACTACTTTCTTTTCTTCTTAACTTCATCCGTGTCTGTTCATCGGGCAACTTTGCGTTCTTCTGCATTTTACTGTCACCTTGCTGCACACGCCACCTCACCTGATCCCGTGTTTCACTTTGTACTCCTCTGTCTTTCTTCCCTCTTGTTATAATTGCAGAATTATTTCAAAGATGCCTGGAATATTTTTGACTGTGTGACAGTCCTGGGCAGCATCACTGACATCCTGGTTACGGAGCTTGGGGTAAGTAGTTGGATTTTTTCACTTCTACGTGTCTATATCTTTTAAAAAGTTCAGTACTGAGGAGTCAAGGTTGAGACACGTTAGAAAAAAATGTGTTTTCTCATTTCAGTTTTTGCCTGTGAACTTTCACATCTGTCAGTGTCCCAAAAAAGATATATACTAGAAATGATGAGGAGTAAGAGGAAAGCATGAGTTAGATGCCACTGATGAGTCTAGCATCGTTCAGTCATGCATGCACCCCATCTCTTGAAAGTCAGCTTGCTGATGCTCTACTGAGAGCCAGTTCACAGCTTGTCCAAGCAGCCCAGCAGGCTTTCATGTTATCAGGTTACATCAGACCTCTTTTAATCACAACAGCTAAAGGCTTAGAGTTCCACTGAAAATCATACTGTGTGTTTGCCATAAAGTTAATCTGTGAAAGAAATTCTCCAAAAAAAGAGACAGGGTGCATCCATTCTCTTCTCGAGTTCATAGTTAAGATGAATGAGAAAAGTGTTAAAAATCAGACAGAATTTGTTCAGTCTGAGTTTCGTTCTGAATGAGGTAAAAATATTCCAAGGGCACAAAAAAAAAATCCATTTTAACAAATCCTGACAGACTAAAGGAAAGATGACAGGGGTACAGAACACATTTATTAGCTAGCTCAAAGCTAACTTCAGACATTAGTTCATGCAAATGGTATAGGAAGCCATTTACTTTTCTGTGAAAACACTTAAACAGGTTATTTGAACAAGGACTGAATGGTTGTTTTAAATGTATTCAAGAGATGTGTCTATCTATTGACAGCTTTGATTCAAAGGATTTTAAACTTTTTTACCCAATGTTGAAGAATTATGAAGAAATCACCAAAATATTTATTAATTAACATTCACAAGTTTTATAATTATCTGTGATCTCCCTGTTATTTCCGTGATAGCAGCAATTCCAGTGATTTAAGGTTTTATCTAATGTCTGAAATTCTGTTGCTGTGTTTAACTATTAGCATTCTTGAATATGTTTTGTATGCATGAAGCTGGAAATACTTTACATGTTTGTAAATGAAGAAAAAAGATATCCCGATTTTTCAGTCAGTCATCATATTTAGATCTGTGCTCTGAAGTGCTCATGTGCTGATGTGTCTCTGCAATGACTGTTGATTTCTCTGTTTTTGTTTTTTATCTTTTCACATGCTTTCTTTAAATCGTCCACAAACTTAACGACGACCTCTCATAATCTACTTTGCCCCGTCCCCCTTCCCCTCCCCCATCACCTTGCTGTGATTCTACCCAATCAAAATGCACTATGAATCCTTTGTGCCCGCCCATGACGACTGGCTTGGTCAATCTGTCTGGTTGTTCTTCGAATCAACCAAAAAAATCCTCAAATTTCTTGCTTTAAACCATAAAATCTGCAACATCCACATGTAGATGGTTTGTAATGTTTTTTTTAAAATATCTTATTTTCCTGCATGTGCTTTCTCTGCATCCCAACCGTTGTTATGGCCGTGAGATGAGCATGCTTTACTGGACTCCAGTCACCCACTACACTCACTGCATATCCTTTACTCAGAACTAATGCACAGTTTGTAAAGGATTGGACTCTATATACTGGAATAGATTGCTACATCTATCCACTAAGATTAGTTCTTTCATCACACAAGCATACAGTGTACACATCACCCACACATATGACAGTGACTGGTAGAGTGTTTCCACGGACAACTGAGTGAGTTCAAAGCTTTGCCTCTGGCAGAGAGAACAAGTGATGCATGACGACCCTTGCATGTCTTCGGCAGGAACCCTTTTATTTTCACAACGTATGCACAGAACGCTGCAGTATATCCCGCACAGTGAATGGAACCTGCATGTGCTGCTGCCAGATCCTTTTATGCTCCTGATTTTAGACCGTAACCTTTTGTTCTATGCTGTGAGAAACCGCCGAAGAATCCATATTGTAAGTGAAGATGCTGAATAGGTGAAAATCAAAAGTGACACGAGTGAAAATCATCTTTTGTTTGCAGAAAAAAAAATAGATGCCTCTGCTCGTCTGTGTAAGCAGAAGCATCTGGACGTGTTTGAATCAGGGGTTAACCTAAGATGTGGTGACTTTTGATTTTCTTCATTGACTGTCACATCGCTGTAGAAAGTCATGTGACGTTTTCCAGCCGGCCCCTTCGGATGATACATGAGCCGCTGTTGGCTTTTGCTGCTTAACCTTGCATTTGCTTGCATCTGCATGCTGTGGGGTTGCTGCATTTGAAAAAGAAAAATGCATATTTGTCCTTGAGAGAATTGGTGCATTTGGTTGTCCTTCAAATAAAATGTCCTGACGTTCCCTGCACTCAAACTAATCACCACTCCTACCACTATTAGTGATAATGTACTGACCAATTGGATGAAACTAGTTAGATTTGGATGGTCTCCTTCCCCCCTGTGTTGCATTGTTTGGTTTTGTCTGACCTACTGGATATGAAAAGCTTGTTGGAGCCTTGCTGATTTTGAGTTTGGTTTGCTTTGACTTGTTTGACTCCTCTGATTATTTCATTTGTCTGAGTTTGACTCTATCGGTTTAAGTTTGACTGTTTTTCTTTCCTTCCCTAATTTATGTTTTGCTTGTTGTGTATAAAAACTCTGCGCATACTTTGCACTCCAATTAACTGCTGTTTCATTTTATTCCAACCCAAATCCTCATTCCTCCTCTCTCTATCACCTTCCTTTGTTATTTCCTTTTCCCCCTTCCCTTTCCTCAATGTCCCCATCTGTCTTCATCTCTGGTCGTGATGTGGCTGTGCTGCAGGATAATTTCATCAACCTAAGTTTCCTAAGGCTGTTCAGGGCAGCTCGTCTCATCAAGCTGCTGAGGCAGGGAGAAACCATCAGGATCCTGCTCTGGACCTTTGTTCAGTCTTTCAAGGTTTCTGTCCTGCTATACAGCATCACACATATAAAAACATATGCATCCATGTGTTCTTTACCTAAATACATTTATATTAAATCTCAGAACTCTATGCTGGCGTAATACGTAATGATTAATGTGTTTCTCCTCAGGCACTGCCTTATGTCTGCCTCCTCATTGCCATGCTGTTTTTCATCTATGCCATCATTGGCATGCAGGTGGGTGAGAGCCGGAGCCTTAGAATTACTACAGAGCTTGTGGGATGCATTAAATGTGTTTTATAGTATAAGTGAAAAGAGGCGGACACTCGAGAAGGGAGAGGGAGGATGAGGATAATGGTCATAAGAATTTGGTGCATGATGGAAGGAGGAGAGAAATTTTGAGAACAATAAAAAAAAAAGACAGCATTGGTTTCTCTATGACTGCTACTTAAACTCAATAATGATGTGCTTTTTGTTTTGTTTTTTGACAGCTGTTTGGGAATATAGCAATCGAAGAGGATGGAGATAGTGCTATCAACCAGCACAACAACTTCAGGACCTTTGTACAGGCTCTGATGCTTCTCTTTAGGTGTGTCTATGAGTGTCTGCATATCAGGGCAACCACTATTAGTTCCTTCATGATTTTTTAAATCCTTTTCTAAATGCACCATCACAGGATATCTATCTTGCTTTGAATACTCCTATAAGTAATGTACCTGCAGTTATAAAAAGGATACTGCTTGTAGAATTATCAGGAAGCTATCCAGCACAGTCTATCCAGCGATGTGCTCATACAGTAGATGGGGTTTGAGATGCAACATTTTTACGAACTCAGTTTGCCTTGAAAAGATCCGTTTCCCAGAAGCACAACAGTACTTCTGCATCAACTCCCGAAGCTCTGCAGATGGTGCGAGCATTAATTGCATGTATTTTTTATAAGCTAGGGTTGTTAAATGGACTTTGCATTAACGCATCTGACCAGTTAACTTTGGCAGCCCTCATAGATTTGTTTAACACACTTTAACACATCGCTGTGCATTTTTTTACTTATTATCAAACGTTTCATGTCTAAATTGCCATCCAAATACATTATTTTGAGGAAACTGAAAATTCTGGATAAATAATTGTATGTTTTCTGCATCGTTAGGAGTGCAACAGGCGAGGCGTGGCATGAGATCATGCTGGCATGTCTGGGGGGTAAGGAGTGCGACCCCCTGTCAGGGAATAATGAGCCAGAGTGTGGCAGTCAGGTTGCCTACCTCTACTTTGTCTCCTTCATCTTCTTCTGTTCGTTCTTGGTGAGTGCATTTTGTACAGCCAAATGCCCACGGAAAGCTTAAAAACGTAATAACCTTGTAACCACATCTCAGGCTACGAATATTTTTCAGACATTCAGAAACTACAGTTTTGATCAGCTGTCAGTTGAATGTATTTGTTGTGTTCATGTGTGCAGATGCTGAATCTGTTTGTAGCCGTCATCATGGACAACTTTGAGTACCTGACTAGAGATTCATCCATTCTGGGTCCTCACCATCTGGATGAGTATGTCAGGATATGGGCGGAATATGATCCAGCTGCCTGGTGAGTGCTAATGTACACACTATTACCTACGAAGATGTGCATACAAAAATTTGAAAAATCTCTCATATGTCTTATTATTTGTGAGGTTGCTCTAACGTGCTTGCTCACACAGAAAACCCAAGCAACGACAGCAGTCGCTTCAACGTAATACTCTGACAATTATCCTATCCGGTACAGTAAACATCTGCACATGCCTCTTTTTTTGTTTAATGATGAACTGATAATCGGCAGTGAAGAAAACACAGGCTTAACCTAGTTAAAACAAAGTGATATTCCAATGAAAGAGCTGCGAGGGGTCTGTAATGGATCTGAGTATAACCTCATCAGGCATCTGGTTATCTCTGCCACCCCTCCCTACTCCTCATCTGTCCCTCCAGTGTAAACTGTCCTGATATATCCTTCCCCCATTCCTAACCCCCCCCTCTTCTGGAATATACTGCCAAAAACTTAATGTGGCAACGTCTACACTCCAAATGAAACCTCCCTGTAGTGTCAATGTCAGCTGTAGACATGCTAAGTTTCATGGTATCTATTCCAGCATTGGTGTGTTCTTATTGTGTCCCCTTTAACTGCAAATGGACCACCGTAGGCGGGAAAATGCTAAAGAGAAGACAGAAAGGAAATAAGAGTAAAGTGATGGGTAAAACACCCGAACCCAATTTGCTGGAAAGTTGCATAAGTTAGAATGTTTGGATAATCCGTGCTAATGATAGACAGAAGTAGTGACAGTGATTGTGAGAACATGGCCTCTTTTGACCGAGCATGAAGGGAACACTAAACCAAAGACAAAAACACATGACTTACAGCAAACATGTATTTAAGAGGGAGGGAATCAAAGGAACACAAGCAGCGATTAAGCAATTAACCGAGCACATGCTTTTCTAGTCTGTGTGCATTGCCTTAAATTATATCGTGCACACATCCAGTGAAGATGCAAAGGGAACTAATGAAGAGGATTTTTGGAAAGTGGAATGTTGCTAGTCCTAATGGCCACATTGAGCAGAATGTGCCATGCAGTGAAGTATGTGTTATTTCTTTGTGTGAATTTAAGAGTCATTTTTATAATCTTGTGAAGTATTTTAAGATATTGTGATCTTCTTGTCAATCTTGTGCTCTTCCTCCCAATGTCTTCTCTTCTTTCTGGATTGTGTGTGTGCGTCTATGTGTGTGAATTGTTTTTCCTGTCCGTGTGTGTGTTTAACTCCCCTGTATTCTTCTTGCAGCGGGCGCATACATTATAAGGACATGTACAGTTTATTACGAGTTATCGACCCGCCTCTCGGCTTAGGCAAGAAATGCCCCCATAGGGTGGCCTGCAAGGTTTGACTTCCATTCAAATGAAACCTCTCAATCACACTTGCTAGCCACAGCATCCAGGAATGGAGTGAATGCTGCTTTGTTTTTTGCGTTTGGTTCTTTTTTCTCTCTTGTTTTTCTGTTCTTTTGAATTTTCATTTCAACCTACAACTTGTTTTCAACCATTACCGACTTGCATTCTGACCTGCTGAGAGAATGTGCGGGACAATGCAGACACCCAGAGAAGCATGTTGAAATGCACCAACTGAAAACTAAAACATGTTAAGAAGTTTTGCCACATTGTTAAATGGATTTTTCTTTCTTTTTTCCTTTTTTTTCCTTTTGAATATCTTTTTTTTTTCCTTTTGCTTGCTGTGGAGCCATGGCTATGATGTAGCAAGCTACGGTTGCCAACTGTAGTGTTGCATTGTTCTTGGTATTTTGGGGGGTTGGGGGAAAGACAGAAACTGCATTGACATTCCCCTTCCTCTTTCTCCCCTCTCTCGTCCGAGCAGGTGCAGCTTACTGCCTGCTGTCAAGCTCCGCCCTGCTCTTCTGTGAAACACTCTAACCCACATACTCAAAACACAGTTGCATGCAAGTGTTTGGGTGCAGATGGTCAAAATTTCTGTTCCTGTGGGTTTTTAAGTGAATATTGGATGAATTGATCTCTGAATGGCATAGGCAATGTTAAATAATGATTGAAGTTAAAGAGGAATTCTTTTTATCTTAATCTTTTTAAGTAAGTTCAATTCTGAAAACAAGTCAATTCTGTCTGATATCTGATAATGTAAAGCTTCAGGAGAGGAAAAAAGAAAGTGACAGTATTCAAAAGAGATGTAATCTTAGATATTCTGCACCACCGCTCTCCCTCCCCGATCTTTGACCAAGCCACCAGAGGCCATAAATTCCTCCATACTGAACCCTAAAACACTGAGAATCATAGCTAATTAACTTATGCACATAAAGGAGGGGTAGAGGTTTGCCATTGTCAGAATATTCAGGAATATAATACATATTCAGCTGCTAAGCAAAGAAGTGCTGGGATCGTCCTGGACTTGTATTTTAACTAATGGCGTAGCAGCATTTGAGTCACATTAATACCAGGAAATCCCGATATCACACATCATAACTTCTACAAGAAAACAATGATCTACACACATCTCTAAAGTTCCTAGACTATATAAAAAGACAAGGGGGTTTGTAGCACATGCAAGATGGTCCCTCCAACAAAAAGTAAAGGACTTTTGCATTGGCTCCTTAACCTTATTTGTTGTTTTGAAACCATATAAAGCATTCTCTTATTTAATCTAGTGTTTTTTAATAGAATTCAGTTCAATTCAGTTCTTTTCATTCACTTAGCCATTCACCTAACAGGAGTTTTGCTCCGGATACCCAAACTTTTGCACTCTTCCGGATATTTGTTTGCACAGAATTGTCTTCAGATCCCAAAAAGAGAAAATGTACCTCTCAAATTCCAATCCTCGGCTTCCTCTTGTTGCCTCCCTTGTTTTTTCGTTTTTTGTTTTTTTTTTGTCTTTTTTGTCATGACAAACTGGAAGACAATAATGCAACATAGAAAAAAGCCACACGGCCACAGGCACACATAAGCCCAATGAACTTGTAATTCTGCCAGTTACTTTACTTTGTTTTTCGGTCATTTTCCCTCCCTTCCTTCCTTAAAACCCTTTCCTCTCATTTTTACCTCTATGCTCTAACTACGACCACTCTTTGCCTCTCTCCTTTTGTGATTCTTTTGTTAATGGGGTGATGGCACTGGCTGATGATGCAGTGGCAGGATCAGTTGCAGGGAAATGTATGACATGCTGAGGCATATGAGTCCTCCACTAGGCCTCGGGAAGAGGTGTCCAGCACGGGTGGCCTACAAGGTCAGAAAGGCCCCCATCTTTAACCAAGCCTCCTATGGGTGTCGTGGGAACGTGGGCGGTGTACAAACAGGGGAGGGAGTGAGGATTTAAGCGTTCGACGTGGTGTAAACTTTAGTGTCCTTGTTTCTTTGGTTCTGTTTCTGTTTCTTTTCGTGGAAAGTGGGGTGTGGGGGGGTGCGGGCTGGTCGGTGTTGTGGCATTGTGTGGTGCTGTGGTGCGTTGAGAGGTAGCAGGACAGTCGGTTCGAAGGGTTGAGGCGGGGATGTGTATCCACAGGACGGGACGAAAAAGAGGTACCTTCTCAGCCTGTTTGCACTGACGGGCGCACAGGCTCACAAACACCAACATGTAAAAGCCCGACACATCATGACCAACATGCAAATGCAGAGACGGTAGCAAATGTGCACATCGCCGCAATCACACAAATGCTGAACCTTTCACACATGGAGACACTGCCAAACACAAACACCCTTACACAACAGCGTGCGTGTGCAGCAGGGCTGGGAAGGTCCGCCAGACTTATGTCCTCTGACTCGTTCCATCCTGTGGATGGTGCAGATACACAAACACAACTCACACACTCACTGACACACACAGAAATAGGTCATATCAACCTACACATAGATATTTTCTGTTTCTTCTCATGGTAGAGAGAGCAGAGGGGCTTGTGTCAGTGATGTGTTTTCCTCAGAGAGCCTTTGGTTGCTATACAGAAGCCGTTCTTTTTCTGTCACCCTTCATGTAGCAGCTCAAAGCCCCCAAGCAGCCTTTCTCTATCTGCAAGTCCAATCTTCTCTTTGTCCTTTGGTTCTGTCGTCAATGCAGTTCTATTCTGTTTCCAGCCCCCTTCATCTCTGCATATTGCTCCCCTCCCCTAGCATATACACACACACACACACCCTCACCTGCCTTCTGCATGGCTGATAAACACCACTTCATCCTCCCTCCTGCACACACGCCCCTGTTTGTTGAAAAACAGAGACACACCGATCTTACTTTCACAATTTTTTTCTAAACAGAAACACACAGAATAATGATTATTACGTTGATGTTACCATATGTTCCAGTGTGACAGTCTCATGAGAAATCACTGGCAGATCACTGTGCGCCTCGGAGGGGCAGCAAGCCAAACAGCCTGTAGGCAACGGGGATCATTCCATCCCCAGTCATTGCTTTATCCAACCTTTACTTTTCAGAAAACTGGGGGCAAATAGTGCTGACATTTAACACTATTTTGAGTTGCTTACTGGATGGGATGCAAGCTTGAGTTCAATTAATCCAAAAATGACCAGGTACTCAATTTCCAGACTTTTTTCTTTTCAGAGTTCCAAATAATTGATAAGATGACCTGATTGCAGTTAAAATAATGATTAACATCTCAGCAACTATTTGACCTAGGTTTTAAGCTCTCTAAATCTTTTTTTATTAATTTGATTTTGGCTTTAATTATTACTGTAACCCCTGCAAGCATCCGTTTTTAAATCTGTTTTCTTTCTTTCCTTATCCCTCTGGTTTTATTCTGTTCTCAAACTATAAGCATCCTTCCTGAAAGGGAAAATAAGTAAACCCTTGGATGCCTTGCTGAGCAACTTTCCATGCATTTCATGCATGGTTTAACCTGATAATATGTCCCTTGATCATTATTACTAGAACATTTCACCAGGAAGTCCCTGTGTGTGTGTAACAACCCCTGTCAAAGACAGAAATACAAACTCTACCTTTTGTCCTTTAGACCAGTTCACAGAACAGAAAAACAATGAATTTAGTTTTTTATTTTTGATCTCACCTGGTCTTCAAGACAGACAGCAGAGCTTTTCAGGCAGGAACGCTTTACACATACACAAAGTATGATGATATTCCTTTCTTTTCATTTTAACTTTGCTTTGAATTGTTTTGCCTTTGTTTGTTTTATTTTTGGTCTTCTTTCCGCACTCTCCATCTCATGGACTATTGATTTTTCTTTATTTTTTCTCTATTCAATGCTTCCATTTCAGTTCTTAGTATATCTTTTCACTTTACATTTTCTACATTCATCCAGATTTTGTTGGCAAATAACGCATTTTAGTACCAGAATAACCTCTCCATGGTGAGCTTTTCTTTTTCTCTTTCGTTTTCTTGATTATTTTTTTTCCCCTTTTCCTATTTCTACAGAACACTGCTCTCTCTCACCTAACCCTCCAAGCCTGTTCCCATTTTTCACACATTAGACCTAGAAGCCAAAGAGAAAGTTGTTCCATCATTCCAGCATAGCCCCATCAAATTTCTTATTGCTTCCAATAATAACCACATTAAAACAACTCACAAAGTCATTTCAGTGTTGCAAACAGAGAATGCAATCTGTGTACAGCTGCACAGCTGCTTGTCCTGTGAGGCACATTGTGTGTGCACTGCATGCTGCATGGGGGCCGGGACGTGCAAGAAGGATTTGGGGAAAGATGGATTAAAGTTGAGGCATTTAATCGGAATGTGGGTGGAGGGAGGTGCATGATGTGCTGCATGTTAAGTTGCCGCCGGTTCCCGCTTGTCGTCTTTGGTCACCAAACAAGCGCAAACTATTGCGGTGAGTTGGTGTGTGCCTTTGTTTTGTCTGAATCTACTAGTAGTCAACAAGACCTGCATAAGATCAAACCAATGAATAAAAAACAAATGTTTTCCTTCCTGAGAACAATCCCTCGATTTGCTTTTGGTTTATTGGTTGATCATCTGGTCTCTGTTGGTTTTATTGTGAACCTCCAAACCTCTAGGGGGAGCTCTGAATAATAGTAGCAGCTGCTTAGCCTGTCTTCCTGTTCTTCCACTGAAGGCTCAATAATACGTGTTAATCCAACCTGTGAGGTCTTTTAGAAGTCACTAAACATCTGATAAGAGTAATAGTTAAGAAAAAATTAGTGTGTGAGCCAAATACTAAAAATGATAACATCAGTGACCACCATGATACTCACAGGTTCATTCCTGTAAAACAGACTAAACATGTGAATTAAATCCACTGAAATTCATACATGACTAATTTGAAAATGTACATTTTAACCTGAGCCATTACAGGCATACAGACTGTAGATGCTGTTCTCAGCTCCTTCAGCTTCAGACCCCTTCCCAATTCTCCCCTCTCCCAACTTCCCTTCCCGCCACAAAACCTGGCGCCCCCTCCCCCTTGTCACCTGGAGGTTCCATGTACGCTCCGCTTACTTCCCCATTTTCTCACTGCTCGCCCTGATTGACTCTCTCACAGAGACTGCTTCGTATGGATCTGCCTGTGGCCGATGACAACACGGTCCACTTCAACTCCACTCTCATGGCTTTGATCCGCACAGCATTGGACATCAAGATCGCCAAGGGTACGGAAGGTTTGGAATCTCTTTGACCTCTTCGTGTCTGATTATAATCACCTTTTCCTGACCCTTTCTCTCTCTCCCTCTTAGTGCAGTCACGGTTCTTTGCTGAACCTTTCTGATATCTCTCCTTCTGTAGCTCCTATATCATCCAGTATCTGTAGTATGTTGCTAATTTTGGTTGTCAATCATTATTCTTTACTAACGAAACATGTCTTTTTCTGTTTGTCTGTTTTTCTCTTTGTACGTCTTGTCTTATACCTCTTTTTACCAACCTTTATGTGTATGAATGTGTGTGTACTTGGGCACTGATGTGTATATCCATGCATCTGCGTATGTATCTGCATGTGTGCGCATGCGTCGGCTTCGTGTCTGCGGCTAGGTGGTATTGACAAGCACCAGATGGACGCCGAGCTGAGGAAAGAGATGATGGCGATCTGGCCCAACCTCTCCCAGAAGACTCTGGATTTGCTGGTTACGCCTCACAAGTGTAAGTCTCAGAGCGTTGGTTCAGGCACAAACTCGTGGATGGTTCAGCCACCTGGTGCCGCCCAGCGCTCCAACGATGATTCACTTCACACCACCTAAGGTCTGCTTCCCTCAGCCAGTGTCACTGTGTCGTTGTTGCTGCCGCACCCTCTGAATCAGCTGGCACATCTCCGTACACCTAAAACCCACACAAACTCAACAAAGACTCGTACATGTTTCTCCGTGTTCAAGATATGAGTGCAGACTGCATGTACAGACACGCACACACCCATAGTAAAACTCAGCACCAGTCCTCTCTTTGTGCCAAAGTCAGAGGGTGCCCTACTATAGATCAACTCTCTATAGACGTCTTTTCACTCCAGGGCAGTCTTTGCTGTATAATAGATGCAGTGTTCGGTAATTTTAACAGTAATTAGATCATATCCGAGCAAGTGCCAACAGCTTACAACAGTAGTGGCTCTAGTGTGTTGTAATGCATGTCATTTATTGTCATGAAATTGCTTGGGAACTGATATTGTCTTGCATTTTATATTTGCAGCCATCCCCAAAGATGGCAGAGAGGCTGCATTTTGTATAATTTGTCACTGCATACAAGCATGAACCACATGAGAATTAGATTTGACTTGATGATGATTTGAGTGAAAGAAATGATAATATAAGGTTTTTGGGTTTCTATTTTTCTTATTTATCTGATGGTGAAAAGACTATTTGCTTGATGTTCATGTGTTTGTGTGTGTGTGAGAGACAAAGAGGGATGGTGTGTGAGTGCAAATGTTTGTTGTGTGCATGCCTCACCTTTTTCTACCATTCCTTGCGCTCAGGGTCCATACCAAAGGGTCTAATCCTGCAGGGTAACTTGTCATTCTCTCAGCAGCGACAGACCTGACCGTTGGAAAAATCTATGCTGCCATGATGATCATGGAGTACTACAGGCAGAGCAAGATCAAACGCTCCCAGGCTCTCCGTGACGAGGTACTGCAGTCTCATAAAGTAACACCCTGCCTGCATCTGACCCCCGAAAAAACAAAGGCAGACTGACGTGCTAAAATAAAGACCACAGGTCTGTAGCTTCATTTCTGTTTGCCTGGGCTGTGACAGCCTCCGCTAGGATCAGGGAGGAGTCCCCCATTCGGCTCAGTAAAGAACGCATCATTAAACGCAGCCTCCATATGCAGCGCTCCTTATGGCACAGCATACACAGTGCTGCCATCTTGTGGGAAAAGGTTGCTACATAAATTTTTAGCATTACCACAATGGAGGAAAAAATGGGAGCAGAAATCTTTAAAGAAATAACCAAACTCCTAAAATAAAGTTTTGGATGCAGAGTGAAGTAGTTTACATTGGTTTGTCAGCTTCAAGTGTTGTCACAGCCCCAAATGTGCCCATCCCTGAACAACAATGGGAATCTTCTCAGTGGCTTCTTTAGTATATGGACTGCCTGCAAAGACGCTGCATCTGCTAACCTTCCATTGCCCATGCTTGTAACCTTGGACTGTTAGCACTGAAACCCTTACCCTGAAAAAAGCATTTTGTCATTTGTTAAAGGAGAGGGCCACCCTCCACATCAATGTTGCTGTATTTGGTTATTTTCCCATGAAAGTGACATTGTATCAGAATGGAACTTTTATGGTCCTTGACTGGTTTATGTAGCTGGATCATAAATATTTGCCTGCCTCTCTAGACACTAATTTACCTGCATGAAATGAAATGCTTATCATCTGTCCATCCTTCCATTCATTCATCTATTATACATACCTACTTCATCTAGTGCGGGGTGATGGGGGGCTGGACCCTGTCCCAGCTACTAACTGCCAAGAGGCGGGGTAAACTCTGGTCAGGTCAATGCTTATAATGTCCCTTTTTTTAATATAAGAACTTATTCCATAACACACAACATGCATCAACTTATGTAGGCCATCTGACTTTTCTTTCCATGTGCTGCTGTGTGGACCAGCTGCTTCTCTTCATCAGAGGTAGCAGAACTCTGACGCAGAGAAAGACTTATGCATTGTCTGTTTATCTACACTAAAGTACAGAAGGCAGAAATCTCTGAATCTTATAATGAACTTAATGTTATACCTGGTTTGGTCAGATTTAATGAAGTTAGGGGTGACATATTTGAAAACTTGTAGATTTTCAAAGTGAGAGATAAAATGTAATGTTTGGAAATGTTCTAAGTTAACAAAAACCTCATTATAGTGAAATGTGATTGATAGTTCTGGTACCTACAGCATCTTCAGCAAATAACTAATTAATTAGCAGCAAAAAGGTATGAATTCCTGTTCAACTTTCTCGTTATGCTTTAATGTGACCTTCTTTAGCATTCTTTCGACGACCTTTGGTTTCAATAGTCCATCCATGATCCGTTCCAGTTCCACTGTGACACACATGGTTTTCCTCTTTTTTGATTTTCTTTTGCCTTTTTTCCCCACATGAAAGTCAAAAATTTCAAGTCAAAGTCAGCTTTAATGTCAATCCACCAAATGTGTAGGACAATCAGAGGGTCAAAACTGTGTTTTCCTCCTTCCCACAGTTTATATTAAACAAATTTTTGAAAATATATATAGAAATAGAAATAGAAATGTATAAATATAAACACAACTTTTCAAAAATATATAAAAAAAAACCATTATCTATAGTATCTATAGTGTAGTATAGTATTTTGATATTGCAACAATGGCAATGTATCCATGGGTTTGGGGGAGTAAGGAATAGGGTGGAGGGATGGTGGCAGCCTTATGAACCTGTTCTTTTTTTCCATCATCATCATCTACTCTTCATCACTGAGCATTCCCTGTCATCCAACTCAGATCTAAGTCAGTTGGTTCCACTATTTTATCCACCTTGCTCCCCAGGTCCCTGAATGCACACGTTTCTCGCTCCTCTGCTAGCTATGGGGCATTGCTTACTCCACCCTTCCATTCATTTATTTCCCATGATCCTGTTTGTCTGGCCTTGCTTTAGGCAACAGCCCCTGTTCTGTTCCTGCTCTGCTCCTTCTCCCCCCTCTTTCCCTGTCAGTCTGCCTGATAGCTGGCGATGGCCATGTTGTATATTTCAAACAGAACCGAACGCCATTACTGTTTCAGCGCGTGGAGCCACCCACCCCCAGCCAGGAAGGGGGTCCTGGACTTAACAACGCCCTGCCTCCACCGAATGCCACAGACACCATCAACAGCCCGTGAGTTTCACGGCGTCAGCATGTTTTATTTTATAGGAGGATGTTCTAAGAAGATCAGAATAGGAAGATGTGGCTGTGTGTGTGTTTGTTTGTGTGTGTATCAAAGGCCGGTGGAGGGCGGGATCCCGGAAAGCAAGTCGTGGATTACGCCTCGTGCCAGGGAGATGTCCCAGATCGCCGGCAGCTGGAGCCCTGAGGGACACACTGAGGACGGCCTGGGAAGCATGACCAACTCCCAGGTACCCGGCTCATACAGCGACGCACACCAGAGCAACACACACTCACTACAGCTTCTTACAAACTGCCTCCCTGCTGTGTGTCAAATGTGTCTCCGAAAGTATTCAACATTTGTTTTTACTTTCATGTCACTGCTACTGAGCAAACTTCCAAAGAGCAGTAGAAGACAACTAAATGGTAAAACACACGATGATCTTTACACAGTTAAAGATTACAGTTTCATTCCCATGGACAGCAGCATCCTGCTTGCTCATGACCATTTTATGTTACATGAATTTAAATGAACCCTTGGGACATCAGATTTGCGGTCCCTTCCACAATGAATGAAGTTGATCTAGTACAAAGCGATTTGTTTGGGGTTGGACTTACACTTTGTTTCATGTCTGCTACTTTACAGCCAGATGCTTCCCGAATTGAAGCCATCAAGTAAAAAATAAGGAAGTTCAGAGCTCATCCCGAACCATCCTTACTGCCTTGTTGCATCATTTTTAGATCATTTTCACATCCTCCAGTTTCTTACCTTAATTATCAGTAATTAAATTCCGTTAAGCTTAGCCCCTTCCTTTGAAGCTGACTCTAAACAGTCCTTTATATTCTTGAATTTTCTTACTATACATATAAGCATTTCTGTCTTTTTCTGTCTTCAAAGTATTCTTCTGTCTTCATACTGTTAAACATCTCTGTTTGACCTCTTTGAGGTACTGTCCTGTCTCAGTATCAGCCAACGTCAGTCAGCAGAGGTCTGCAGAGGTTTAAACTGTAAAAAAAAAAAAGCCACGCTTACGTTCTAAACAGATGTGTGGCGAAAACAAATTTGGCCGATCCAACAGACTTGGCGATACTCCAAACAAGGTAGAATGCTGCATCTTTGAAAAGGAGATTTGCATGATGGTGATGGCTGATTAGCTGCTGTGTAGTTAACCAGCCAAAGCACTGGTCTTATGTTATAACTTCATCTTATTCCTACGGTGTGTAAGTTCTGCACCGGACCGGCATTGTCATCGTATCATCGCCCTGCACTGCATTTGCTTGCAGCACAACTGATAGCAGTGCCTGCTAACAAAAAAGTACATTTTGTTTGGAGTATTCTTGCAGTCTTATCTGGTTTAGACCTCCCCTTTCCCTCAAAAAACAAACAAACTTAAATGATACTAAAGGTCGATTTAAAGAATTAAGGCAGTCCCTCATCATGCACACTTACCAAATTACCCCACTTTTGTCTCCCTGAGACCTCCTGCTCTCTTTGGATAACAAACATTCCCACCTGTCGCCCTCCTTCCTGTTCGTTTTCATGGCAGCCAATCACACCATCTCCTCCTCTCCTGCTCTGTTTACAGACGGTAGAGATGAGAGAGATGGGACAGGATGGTTACTCGGATACTGAACACTTTCCACCAATGGAAGGCCATGGCAGGGCCGCTTCCATGCCCCGCCTGCCAGGCGACAACCAAGTGAGCAGCATTCTCACCTCTCCACTGTCCCTGTATTTCCCCACATTCTGTCTTGTGCCCTGTCTCCTTTCATTTGGTGAGATCACATTTGGAAAGGTCTGACTCACTTCTCCAATATGTGTTGCTGTGGTTACTTAAATCCAGACTTTGAAGGTTTTGCCACAGCATTACTTTTACAGTATTTAGTCTGTAGTTTTCATTAAAATGATTGTTTACAATCTAAATCAATGTATTTGAGACGTAAACGTGGATATTTCTGGCCAATTGTTGCCTCCAGGCTTTGATTTAAAAGGATTCGGCAAGACAAAGTCCGACCTTCTGTCTGCTTTTATCTCCCGATCTCCTCATATCCTCTCATCCTCTCCGCCGCATGGAGGTTATTAATCGTGCTCGTTTCGTTTTCCATTTCAAACCTTCATTCATTCAGTGTCCCATACCTCGGTGAGCGCTCAGGTTGTCATCAGCGCACAACACTTCTACAAACGCACGCATATGCAGCTCTCTTCCCTCCACACACACGCATATTTCTTCTTGTCTGTCAGGACCCTGACAGATTATTTATCCCCACAAGTTTGTGTGGTTTTACTAATCCGTGCGTTCCTTCCTGTCAAAGGCTCGGACTTTGCTGAACTCATTTTGAATTTCCAGGGGTTTTTATCTATTGGTTTGTTTATTATCTGTTCATTTCTTTACAATTTTTACATCCAGGCCTGGAACCGGCATTGTTTGAGTGTCGCAGATGTGTTTGTTTGTGTGTGAAGTTGTGTGTAGGTGTTTGTGTATTCAGCAGTCTCTCTGCGCTCTGACTGTTCTTTGTGCCCTCAAAGACACGCCGGTCCTGTCACTCTGATGTCTGCTGTGAAATTGCAGTTGTGTGCTTGTATTTGTGCGTGTTTTGCGCACATCCATTTTGAGCATGTATGTTGGCTTAATGTCGTCTCTGCTGTTGTGGCTCTGTTGATGGAGTGCAGTCATATCTGTCTCAGACACCGCTCCCAGTGTCCATGGTAAGTGTTTCTCTTTCGCCTTCACTGCTGCTTCTGTGTCTATCAGACCTTCTGTCCTCTGTCCCTCCTTCTTTTTATTCTTTCCTCTCTTCATCTCTCTCTGGGTTGAACCTCCAACTTGTTTTGTTTTTTAAAATCTTTTTACTTGTTCTTCTCTCTATACTTTCTCTCTTGCATTGTGTATCGACCCATTCTTGCCTTTTAACCCCTCTCTCTCTCTCTCTCTCTCTCTCTCTCTCTCTCTCTCTCTCTCTCTCTCTCTCTCTCTCTCTTTCTCTCACTCCTTCTTGTTGCCTTCCTGGTTTTATGTGTTTGCTCCATGTGTGATCATACCTTTGTTGTATTTGTGGCTCTGTGTGTGTCTTCTCTGTGCTCATACAGCAGCGGAGGAAAGGGAAGCACCGTGGCAGTAACCTCAGTGTATGTACCCTGTCTTCTGAGTTATATCTCCTTTTCTTCCCTCCTCTTTTTCAGTCCATTTCAACCCCGATCCCTCATGAAAGTTTGCTTTTTTTCTGATTTGTTCCATCTCATGTTGTGTCTGTCATTTATAGCCAAAAGGTTTATGAAACTGTATTAAACAGACTTTTTTAGCATGAAGCATTTTTTATTTTTTTTTACAAACTGATCTTCAACACCTACTGTAGCAAGTTTGGATTTGGGCTGATCTCCGCTTGTGCCCTCTCATCGCCAGCAGTCGTAACACTGCCTGTAGGCCTTATGACTTCCTGTCTCTCTTTGCTCAGCTGCTGCTGCCAGCGCTTTGTTGCTTTATGTCCTCATGCTCGTGTGCTTGACTGTAATGATGTTCTTAATGGTCTCCCATCTGTGTCCTCTTGCAAGTCTTCAACCTGCATGTTAGAAATGTGTTAAAGTATGTGTAAAGCGAGTGCGTTTGTGTGTGTATATGTGTGTGTGTGTGTGCATTTGACTTTGAAAGAAATGAAGACGAGAGAAAACAGAATGATTGGGGCAATTGGGTGCTTGAATAGATGCGTTTGTTTTATCTTTTTTGAATTCTCAGTGCTTCTTCTATGAGGCCAAATAGTTTAGATTTTATCTGCCTGATCCATCCTCTGTGCTTCAATTTGTCTAACACAGAATGACTGCAAAACTTGGTCACCTCTGCTGGCTAAATGATATAGCACTGTGGTGACTTGATTTGGTTTCCATGTCCAGGTCAGCAACTTTTGGCCCCATAGGCTCTGTCCTGCTGTCCTCCCTGTAAACATGAGCCCTCAGCGCTGCAGAGGGAAACTCCGGCACCTTTTGAGGACTCAGGACAACTCCTATGTACATGCATGGCTGTGAGAAAGCACGCAGAAACTGTCCCATGATCCGGGCGTTTATGAGTGTTGGGGAAATGTTGCAAGTTGTACTGACTCTTAAATCGCCTTTTTTTTTCTTTTTAAAGCAAGTTACAGAAGCATGGAAGGCATGGCTGGTTGCCATCATCTCCTTTCTTTCCCTCCTTTATTACTGCTTATTATTCGGAGGTTTGCGGTAACTACAGAGCGAGCCCTGCACCAGCTTTTCATAGCCCCACAGTGGCCCTGCAGTAGTGCGAATCAGATTTTATTTCTGTGATGCATTCAGGAACCTGTTCATTTAGAGACACAATAGCGTAAGTGTATAAAAACAGGCACATCTATGATGATATGCACATCAAATGTTTGATTTTTTAAAGCAGAATGGTAGCACCAGACTTGTTCATTACTGGTATGATATCACTGTAGCTCTTTTGTGATTAGTTAAACCTTTTCGTTATATATGATTTGTTTTGTTTTTGCCATTATTTTGCAATTTTGAGTATAAGATGGAAGATGTTTGCACCTATAAGCAGCAGACACTAAAATACATTTAACATACTTGTTATTGTGTTAAGGGCCAACCTTGACCAGTAAAATTTCTGCAAATCTTCACATGATTTTTCTTTAATTGGTAAAATGGCCGCAATGTTAATGTGGGAATGTGTTCTTTGGCATAAGCTGTCAGAGGAAGGCCGGTGGAGGGCTCGCATGGAAACGGATCGAATTCGCACACATGCAAACACATGCACATCGTCTTGAAGCGCATTGCTCACAGAAAACAGCAACATGAAAGTCAAAGCAAAGACCTTTCCCTCCATCCCGCGGTGGTTTCTGTCTTTCTCTCCATTAGACCATCAGCGACAGCAGCACCATGAAACGCTCCGCCTCGTCACTCGGCCACAGCAGGTCCGGGCGGGGCCACAGAGACAAAGGAGGCCCAGATGATTACAACATGGAGCGTTCGATACCAGAGGAGGGGAGGACTTCCAGACATGGTCACCGGCGAAAAGACCGGAGTCATCGGGCATCTGAGAGGTCCCTGTCTCGCTACAATGAGGCTGACACAGGTTGGAGAATCAGACTTAAATGGGTGCTTTTGGTGGATGCTGTATAAATAGATTTATCTCAGCACATTTACCAATTAAAAGATACCTTGTTACTTTTACGTTATTAAATCATAACCTGAGTTGGAGGTCTGTTTTTGACACACTAAACCCCTGAATAACTGTCCTCTCAATAACAGGCCTGGGCACAGACCTGAGTACAACCACCCAGTCAGGCGATCTCACATCAAAGGACAAGGATCGCGACAGAGATCGGGGCCGGTCCAAAGACCGTAAACACCACCATCATCGTCACCACCACCACGGCTCTGTGGACAAGGAGCGCTATGTAGCAGATAGAGGGGGCGAGTACGGACACAGGCACTCCAGAGAGAGAGAGCTCGACCGAGACAGAGAAAGGGAAAGAGACCGACGCTGGTCGCGATCGCCCAGCGAGGGCCGCGAGTGCATCACGCACCGACAGGTGGGCTACTGGTGATGTTGGGCAGGCTGTATCACATTTGAAGCAATAAGTATTGTGATCACTTTAGTAGAAAACATATACAACTACAGAAGAAATGTGTTTCTGAGTTCTTAAATCTTTGATTTTTATATGCTTTCATTTCCTGTTGCAGTCAAATTAGAGGCCAATGTTGTGTTGAAATGCTATTACAGAAAAAGCAAGTTTTGTGTTAGGCTGATTATTTCTCATTTTTAATAAAGATAATTGATGTTATATTATAAATCAACAGAAAGCCTGATTACTCACCTTTACAAAGAGATATAACTTATGAGGACTGTACAACTGCTAGATGAGAAACACAACCAAAGGTGTGGGATGTGCCAAGCAGAAATGTGCTGAAATCTCCTGCCATATTCTCCTGTTGGTATTTTCTCTTGTTTGGCAATGAAAGCGCTGCCAGGTGTGAGCTAGGCACCAGAGTGACACACAAATCCAAATGAATCACACTAGTTGACCTTCAACAACTTGTGGTTGAGGACTGGGATGCAATCTCAGTGCAAATGTGGCCAGCATGTGGGGGAGATGCCAGGCCTTTGTGGTTGCGTCTTGGTCTTCCACACACCCTGACAGTGTAAAATGAAGAAAGTAGGCAATTATTTGTTTTTTTTATTCTTATTATTGTATGAGAGTACAATCATCCAATCCACTAAGCAACTCAAAAGAAAAGTGAATGCCAACAGGAGAATATTGCTGGGGAATTTAGCACGAGACGCTATAATAATTTTAACAGAAAAGGATTTCTTTTTTTTAATGAAGTCACTTCTTTCACCAACAACCAAACAAATATGCATTAAAATGCATATTTGAGTACATTATTGCTCTTACCAGCTGTCCTGTCTCAATGTTTTCAGACACATGTCCCAATAACCACTAAGTTCTCAATTGTAGCATGCTTTTTCTAAACACATCACATTTTGGACCTTATGTAAATCATCTTAGCTCAACAGCTGTGAGTTACTAGGGCTGGGTTTAAAAAAATCGATTAATCAATTTAAATTGATTCAAGAATAAAAAATCAATAATCGATTCATAAAATGCCAAAATGTGTCATGTGTGTGACATCCTGGACATTTTTTAATGAAAACATGAATGTTAAATGTATATAAAATACACACTGTTGAAATGTTGCTTCAGCATTTCATAAAAACTGCCATATGCAAATGTCTAATATTCAAGAAATATTTATGTGACATGAATGTCTGAAAATTAATCGATATTGAATAGAATCGAAATTAATCGAAATTGAATCGATTTTGCTCTTGTGAATCGAATCGCATCTATTCAGGAAATCAGGAGTGATACCCAGCCCTATGAGTTACATCTTCTAAGTTTGTTATAACTCTTGTTAGCGGGAAGTTTTCCAATTGGAATATCTAATGATAAGCATATACA
>JAVQJG010045194.1:0-28520 GCA_036024015.1 Craterocephalus amniculus
TCTTCTTTTCATCAATATATTTTCTATATTTTTCAATATTTCCATTATTTTTCTATACTGTGTCCAGCCCTAGGCAGGCAGATGGCTTGTGGGAGAAGCTGTCAACCTCTCAGTTAGCAGCCTGATGGGGGCAGGTTACTTTTCAAACTGGCATCATTATTAAACACTATCGTGATATATATCGATATCGATCAATATGGGAAAAATATATCTTGATAATATTTTTTGGCATATCGCCCAGCCCTAGTTATGAATGAGGTTGATGAAGTCCATCTTTAGAGTCTCTGACTGCTGGAACTTTAAATCATTTGTGTCAACATGTATAACAATGGTTGAAGCTGAGGGGGGATAATGAGATAGCTGGTGGGCAGTATTCCTGTAATGTCTATGACTACTGCTCCTGAGTGACAAGATGTGCATCAAATGCACCTTAAACTTCTGTTCCTCAAAAGATAGGCTTGTGCCGGCCCTCCATCCAATGCGTTACAACCTCATCTTGGACAGCTAAGATCTGCATAGGCCGGGGATGAAGGTAGATGTGGCTTCTACCTGCAACTCCAATCCCAAAGTCTATCCCTTCTCAACGAAAGTCTAACCAGGACAAGCAACCCCAGTGGTCCAGCATAACTATCAGCACCCTTTATTTTATTCAGCTATTTTCATGATCTGAACAAAATCAATCAATTCACTTAAAATCTTAGCATAAATTAATAATCATCTTCTGCTGAAACTCACTTCTCTGATTCTGAATTAAATCATCCAAGTTGAGGTTGCATGGGTACTGGCAGGAGAGAAGAGCTTTTGACAATAAGAATCCATTGTGTCAGCTTTGTAAGACGGGAGCAGAGAGCTTAAAAACATTGAAAGAGTCTAAATTCCTCATCTCCTTTTAAGGAAGTTTGGCCAAAACTGTCCAAATATCACTTAAAGTTTCTCCTGAAACAAACTCCTCATGTGAGCAAAAAGACAGATTCAGTCTTTTATGGATCCACAAGGCCCTTGCTTCAGTGTGACATGAGCTGAGCCAGATCATTTTGAAAGTCCAGTTTTGAGTTACAGCAGGTTGGAAAAGTGGAGAATCCTGAGATAGTCCTGAGAACTAAAATCCCCATTACAGTGTTATCGTCCATTAGCCTTATGCAGTGGTGCTCGCTCCTTTCAGTAACACACAGGGAAGAGCGTTATTTTTCATGCTTCAGACACCTTTATGTGTCCTGCTAATGGTATCCCCTCAAACTGAGCTCATGGTTACACATTCACGTATCTATGGGTTTTTCACACACAGTGCAGTTACTTTGTTCAAATGCTCTGTTGGCTGTAGCCATCTGCCCATCCAGCCAGGGCCTGTCAGCTCTAAACTGTAGATCCTTGCACTTTTGCTATCATGTCCTTAAGAATCATATGACTGACAAACTTCTGTCGGGTAACATTACATGTATGTGAAAACTTGTAGAATCTCTACTGATTAGACAGGTGCTGTCATTATTGTCATTCCTTCAATAGCAACGCAATAACCACACATGTTACAGTCATGTCATTGATTAAGTGATTTCATTTGACTCATACTCAGCTCCGTCAAGGCTTGCTTGACTTTCTTTCACACAGGGAGAAATGGAGAGGCCCTAGAGGAAGCCTGCTAGTCTGGTGATCATCCATCCAACACGCAGCCTACTTGAAACTCCTTTAATGTCTCTACATTATCATGATGTTCTCCACTGACACATTCTAAACTGGATCCTTTATTAAATTCCTCTTATTATTCATTATTTACTCATTGTTTTTACTTAAAATGGACTTGATGGCTTACAATAAAACTCCAGCAGTGTATCTATCAACTACTTATGCAGAGCGTAGCTGATGAGAGGGAGCCTAGCTCTGGATGAAGGAGTGAAGGTTGGCCGGAGCTGTGTGCATTAGGGCTTGGTAAACCAGAAGCAGAGCTTTGAACTTGATGCTTCTACAACTGGAAGCCAGTGCAGAGAAGTCAGCAGGGGAGTGACATGTGCTCTCTTGGGTTGGTTGAAGAGCAGATGTGATCCTCAGTCAAACTTCAGGATGCAGGAAGACCGGCCAACAGAGAGTTACAGTGGTCGATGCAGGACAGGACCAGGGTCTGGACCAGTAGCTGTGTCGTATGTTCTGTCAGGAAGGGTCTGATTTTCCTGATGTTGTAAAGAGCAAAACGACATGTTTATGTAAATAAATGTAAATTGTCTGTGTAAGTATTGTCATCAGAATATGCTCAAAGAATGATTGATTATAACCATGTTTTAAATTGCATTATGACTGCTGACAGACTGAGGTGGAGTTGATTTTAACCAGTTATTACACCATTGCTTCATATTTCATAACCTGAATATATAATGTGAAGTCATAGCCTGAGACAAAACCTCATATAAGCAGTGAATCGCATATTAACAATAACAAAACAAACAAACAGATAAGTTAGGTTTCAGCACTTCCTGTTTTTCCCAATGACTGACAGAATGGCTCTCCAGGTTAATGGTACAGAATTTTCTTTTATGGTCTGTAGCAGGTAATGCAATGTCCGCATTCTTCCTTTTACAGCCTCAGTCTTCAGTCCCACAGTGCCTCATGTTATAGTTCTGTTTCTTAGGATCTGAATTCTTTAGTTTTAAAGACCTAAAATTAAATGGTGATGAACTTTGTACATACTGAAATCCCAAGCATGGTCTAAGTGAAACTACAACAGACATAGCCTGAAACATCCAGCTGGAACAGATGTGCTGACTCAGATCATGTCCACATGGACAGCAGACTTCAGTCACCAACAAGTCCTGCTTATAATATTTTACGAAGATTTTGGCATTCATGAAAATCTTTGCATACCTTAAGGACACCCAGGATCACCAGCATTTGAGCGCTGACATGTCATCTTTTAAATCAGATTTTAAAGGAAAGGTTAAAAGGCTCAGTTAAAGAATGATGAGAGTTCAGCGAGACAGTCACGAGCGAAACCTGGCTCTGTGATGACGAAAATATGACGAGGCGTGTGTGAGTTTTGGTTGATGAGACAAGATTGGATGAAAATGTCAGTGGATGGTCTGTCAGACGGCCAGAATTCTGCCTGTTGTTCTGTAATCTGTCAAAATCTGCACACACAGACAATCAGTTTAGTTTATTATTTCACTGATGAATTGTGGCAGCAGCGTCTAAAAGGGGGCTCGGTGGTCGAAAAAAGACAGAAACTAGCTTGCATGAAAATTTAAAGAAATCAGTGACCAGAAAGGTTTCACGATTTTATTTGACAAATTTATTAAATATGCAAACTTCAAAACAGTCAAAATGGACCTTTCTTGTGTTAAGAAAAATACTTTCTTACTTTTGTTTAGCTTACTAAAGCGGATGAAAACTAGAGTAAAAGCTGTTTGAGTTTTCATTGACTAAAGCTGGACAAAAACTTTCTCATATCAAAATGAGTGAAATGTGACGAAAACGAATTTGCATCTTGGTCAAAAATATTTGCAATCAGACCAAAAGCGGCAAAAACACCCAAGGCTGCGCAGGAAAGAGGACGCTCTTCATATGACTGACGTCAAAGTTAAATCATCAGAGTTGTAAATAAAACAGACAGTAAAATGACAGTATATGAGGGGCTAAGGTATAAACATTATCGTTCAAGACTTAAGCGTAGAGAGAGCCAATGGAAGAGAAGCTCAGTGCATCATGGGAGTTCCTGCCTGCACCATGATCCTCAGGTTGTGACTAAAGGTCAGCAAAGCCACTCCTACCAAAAAGCTTTTTATTTATCTATCTATTTTCAAAGGTAAAGTTTTGGGCCGAGTCTTGAAGCTGGTAAAGTTGTCTACCTCTGGAACCCAGACTAGGAGCTGGTTGTAAATGAGAGGAGTCTGATTAATGAAGGCTTGGCTTCCAGTCTGCTTTGGAGCTTCAGGGAAGCCAGAGAGTGAAGCGCACTCTGACTTTTGACCGAAAGAAACCTCAATCACATCTCAGCTCATAGCTGCCTAAGGGGCATCTGGGAGGATAGAGGCATAGAGGTGAACCATCATTTTGTGTAACGAACATATGAACAAAACGATGTGTGGCAAAAGCTGAAAAATCTGCAGCTTAGAGGGCAATATGTTGGCTCAGAAGGTTTGTGCTATAAGAATTAGCAGAACCTTTTTATAAAACATGCTACTAACCACATCTGTATGAAGACGGGATGAGGTCTTATTTAATATGTCTACATGGATCTACTGTATAAGATAAAAACAACTCATATGCTAAATCAGATAAAAAAATCAAATGGATCTAAATGGTTTTGCTGAAATTACAAGTAATTAAATCACTTTTTTTTTAAACTGCACTTATTTTTCTCCTCAGAGTTGCTGCCTGTAGAGGAAACTCTGAATCAGTTGTCCATAGAGTTACAGGTAAGTGACAGTAAAGACAAGTTCTTATTTTCTGCTTGTGTGGTTCCAGATTCAATGACAATAACAAACACTCTGCTATGATGCCTTCCTGTTGTTCTTTTCTTTTTAGTTTTCACTGATTGTTTAAATTCCAGACAGAAGGCCTTTGGGAAAGCACTGATTCTGTCCATTTAATGTAGCCTACTCAACACTCTCTGGCCACTTTATT
Organism: Craterocephalus amniculus; assembly: GCA_036024015.1. Classification (NCBI taxonomy): domain Eukaryota; kingdom Metazoa; phylum Chordata; class Actinopteri; order Atheriniformes; family Atherinidae; genus Craterocephalus; species Craterocephalus amniculus. Next base: position 4,609 of record JAVQJG010045194.1, read on the forward strand.
AGGTACACCTTAAGAGGGATATTTTCAATGCAAACAAAGTGAGATTTTCTCCACATTGCCATGATAGCATCACATACTTGCTGAAGGTTTGCTGGCTACACATCCACAAGTTTTACCACATCATAGAGGTCTTAGATGTGGTGGTGGAGGCCATTCGAGTCCAGTGAACACATTGATGTGAGCTGTGTGACATGGAGCATCATAGCAGCATCAGAAGATGCTCCACTGTGCTCAGAAAGGGATGGTCAGCAGCAGTACCCAGGCTGTGCCGGTTAAACCAGGCCATGCTGGTACTAAGGGGCAAGAAAATGTCCCCCACACCATTACCCCACCAAAAGACTGAACCATTGATCCAAGGTAAGATAGAGTCATGTTTTCATAATGTTTCCATCAAATTCTGAGCCTAACCCAGTAAATCAGCATTTTTTAAACAATCATGCCACGGTTGAGGTCACTTAAATCCTCTTTCTTCCTCATTCTGATGCTCAGTTTAATCTTCATCATGATGATTTAAACATACCTACATGAGTAATTGCATGGAGTTACTGGGATTGGCTGATTAGATATTTGTATTAACAAGGAACTGAATAGGTGTACATGAAGTGGCCAAAGAGTGCATATTTACAACATACCGTATACACCAGTACAGTCAAAAGTCTGAACATCACTACAAATTCAAAATTGCTGGGTTGTTTTGTACTAACTTAAGAGTCCTTGAGAGACTGTGTATTCCAGCATGCAATAAAAGCAACATAACTTTATTTACTGCTTTCCTGGACTGTTCTGGGACCAACAATGCTCAGGCTTCAACAGAAGGTTCATATTATTGATTGCAGACATCACATTATTGGCTGGTGTAAACATGTCTGCAGGAAAACCGAGGATTCTAAAACAGTCACCGAAGATGTGCTCCTCAAGGACTTTGAAATCGAGCCCAGTCACTTTGATGTAACATTGTACTTTCTTTAGCTGCAGGAAGGTCACGAGAAGGTAGCCGAGCAGATCAGTCGGGACGTGAGTCAGCTCTGCTCCCAGCTGGCTGCCCTGTGGAGCTGCTTCCTGGAGGCTGCTGTGCTCAACCCTTACATCCTGTCCTATCTGACCCAGGAGCACCACACGCTCAGGGTGAGTCCCACTTCAAGGCTTTCCAACATCGTCATGGCTTCCACTGTGCTCCCTCAGTTGCTACGGCTTTATTAATGACCAAAGCAGATATGTTCAAAGATAGGGATTATGAGTCTCAGCACCTACACAGAAATACAAAAATACTCCCTGACAGCAGAAATGGTTTCATAACCACGGATGTTTGAGCTCTCGAAGCAGCTTCGTCAGGCATGTTACGACCAGTGGTTTAAAAAGTCTCGCAGGTTACCGAGTTCAGTTTGCTAACGGCACATTTTCTGACATGACGGTAAAATTAGCTGCTATCTTAAACTGAGATACGTCAAAGTTATGACTTGAGATGGGAAAAATATGTTTATTTAAACGCAATTTCACCTCAACTGGGAAAAAATAACATTTGCAAGAAGTATTATGCTTCTGTTTATTCTAATTACCATCATTAAATTTTGTCCACCTATAATATAGTACAATTGAACAAATAATTCATAAATGTGATATGCATATGGATTGACACTACTATGTCATAAAAACTAAGACAAAATTAAGGTTCAAGAGGCCAAGTAGCAGCCAGGTGTGTGTTAACATGATGCCAAGGAGGAAAGACATCAGTAGTGATCTTAGAGAAGCAATGTGTTTGCTGCCCATCAGTTTTGAAAGTAATTTTAAAACTATCTGTTGTCCATCATCCTATAAAGAGAAAAACTATTCACAAGTGCAAAACATTCAAGACAGCTGCCATTCCTCCAAGAATTGGACATCCCAGGAGGTTTGGCCCAAGGTCAGGCTTTGCAATGCTGGGAGAAACGGCCAAAAACACAAAGCCACATCTCAGACTCTACAGGCCTCAGTTAGCATGTTGAGGCTCATTCATGCAGTCTTTACATACCCAAATTTATATGTCTGTTTCAAATGTTAGATATCATTGCCCTTACACTCATCAGGTTGTTAAACAAATATTCCACCGGAGCGCAGTGCAAAGCTGGTTCCTGTGGTAGTGCTCCTTACCTAGGTCCGACTAAACTTGTATAAACATATGAAAAGGACTCAGAAGACGGACGGTAAGCTTCATCAACATTTGTATGCATGTTTAGTGTAGATCACGGATTTTCAGTTCAGTCCTATTAGGGCTGCGATCCAGCAGGTTTTCAATGTAATCTTCCTTAAACACACCCAACTCAAATTAAATAGATACAAAACATCCTATCGAGTTATCAACAATCATTCATTTGAATCAGGTGTTTGGAGCACAGATACACGGAAGGCCTGCTGGACCAAGTTAAGGGTCATAAATAACACTGTTAAAGTGGAGATGTGATCAGGTGTGTTGGAGCAGGAAAGCACCTAAATCCTGCAGGACAGAGGCCCTTCAAGAGCAGAGTCAGAGAGTAATAAATCATTGGATATACTTATTTTATTCCTCACTTTGCTTTTGGTTTAACTTTTGTTGGATAATAACGTGCCGTAATTTGTCGTAATCTTCATCTGAGGATGAATTAATCTAATTTTCAGAACCTGAAAGACACATATCTTTTATAGCCTGTTATGCAAAAAATTATAATTGAAAATGGGTCCATTTCCCATTTTACATGACTAAAAGCACCAGTCCTATTATGATTAAATACGCAGATACATTTACTGTGATTGTTCTGGGATTTACAGACCTCAGACCAGAGCTTTCTGTTATATCACTGCTATATCATCAGATCACTTTCCCAAAGAAATAGGCACAAATACATCCAACTGTATGGTAGGTAGTGTGATGTTCTGCAAAAATGAAAATCAGAGCAACTTTTTTATCTTCATAGTATAGTAAATATGCTTGCATCTTCTGGCAATTCATTTACTGTTGTGTGGGTTGGATGCAAATATCAATACACTACTAATATTCTACTAAGTTGCTTAAACCCAGCTGAGCAGGCTGATATGTTTTCTAGTACAATTTCCCACTAATAACTAGACTGTTTGATATTAATACTTTATTCTTCACAGATGAGTAGGTCTCAAGAGTCTATTGCGTTGTACTGTTTCATCTCTATTGTCTGAAAATAATGAGCATGTTTGCTTTGGTATGAGATTACCCCGAGGGGAAGCTGTCATGCCTTAGTCCCACCAGTGGAGTTAGAATTTCAATTAACACATAGTCAAAAACCCAAGAAACTGTGTTCCCGGTGATTTGCTTGTCACAGTTGCTGACTCTAAAGACTGATGCATTTCCTATTTAAGGTGTGGAGGACGAAGAGTTTGTTCAGGCCTGTTGCACAGACGTGAAAACCTTCCATTTTGACTCTGTTTTGTCAGTATATGTGCTCATGGGATTAGAGATGAGACTTGGGTGATAATTGTAATTTCTGTTTTTGGAAATAACAGGTCAGAAGGTTCTCAGAGGCATACTTCTTTACCGAGCACCCCAAAGAGATATCGCTGACATTTCAAGAGGAACTGTAAGTACCAGTCCAGGTAGAAGATTACCTCTGTGAGTGGAGGAAAGATTGTTCATTATATTTTTCTCCTGGTGAAGTATCAACAGACATGGCCAGATAGCTTCAGAAGTACGGAGCTCAGACTACTTGACCAAGTTGCCTCCTTTACCTGTTGAGTGCCTGGACATCGATGGAGACTGGAACAGTCTGCCTATCATCTTTGAGGACAGATATGTCGAGTCTCCGCAAACAGGTAACGCAAATCTTACAGATCTTGAAATTAATAGTTGATATTCACACTTTGCTATTGAATTTATCAAAGCCAAGCTTTTATTTGACAAGTGGAATGTCTCCGTTTTTCCAGAGACAGCATCACACGTGCCAATACTTGAAACCATTGATGAGCAAACCAGCTCAGATGTCACCATTGCTCCTGCCAAAAAGATGCTCAACAGTAGCCAGGAAGCCCAATCACCAGCAATACCCCAGGTTTCCTTGGACAGTGATGAATGCATGGACCTGTCCACGTATGTCTCCTTCATGGCAGATCAAAGTAATATCAAAAGCCAGAGCTTAAACCAGACTGGGCACGGTGCTGAATTCTCGCCGAAAGAGGCAGAAAACTTGAAGGAACTAGTTGAAGATGAAGAAAGCTGTAGCACTGGCCCAAATTGTGTTTTGATAGAGCCTTGTGACATGGAACCACATAGAGGAGAGGTAGGCCTAGTTCTCTCCTCCAACGACAATCCCCTCATTGATTCTGCTTACAGTGGCGATGAGTCCTCTGCACAAAATGGAAAAGAAAACATCATCCAACCTTGTGATTCCACAAACAACAGCATAGCAGGAGAGACTGAAAACAATGAAGAGGAATCTGACATTGCCATGCCTTTAAATCACTCCATGGATGATGAAGGTGACGAGGTTCATCTCAACAGCCATCTCACTGCGCCTGCACATCCTGTAATACCAGCCTTTCTGGGTGACCTCAGAAAAGAGGCTCATCGCGGAGGATTGGTCGGCTCTAAGATCATGAAGCGCTCGTCTTCTGTTATCTCTGATTCAGGTATTGAGAGCGAGCCCAGCTCAGTGGCGTGGCCTGTGGAGGCCGCGTTGCATGGCCGACCTTCTTTGGATTTTTGTAGTGAACGGGAGATCCCGAATCCAATGGTGTGTCACCACCCAGTCCATCGTAGCTGTCTGGAAGGCTTGCAGATGGAGAGCAACGGCAGCCTTCCGAGTGGAGGCATACAGGCGTCGCTTACCTCCATCAGCTCCCTGCCCTACGAGGAGGACCAGCAGCAGAGGCAACTCAGCAAACTCACCAAGTCAGTCTCTGCACCGCAGATAAGCAGTCCAGAGGACACAGAGGAAGATCATGTGCTACTCAACCAAGAAACAGACAGAAAGCACTTGACTCGACAGCAGGATTCATGTAGGATTAACTGTTCTTTGAACAGCAACCTGGATTCAGAGCAGTCTGAATCATCTCAGTTTGATATAAATCTTGGCCCTGTTCTCAAAGAGAACTTAAGTTCAGAGAAGTCAAACTCTTCTATGCATCCGTCAGACACATCCAGAATCAAGTCAGTGTTAAGTGGTGTGTCTGAAGTGTTGCTTTTACAAGACTCTACAGAAAGCACTTATATGAAGGAATGTGCAGTTATTGACAGCCAGAGGGAGGAAAAGAACCATCAAACAGACATGAGTGGAGTGCACGCCTCAGTGGAAGAAGTGCATCTCACCGAATCAGAGGTTGTACCCTGCAGCTGTGGAAACAAGCCATGTGTGCATGAAAGTGCAGCAGAGCAGGAGGGTATTAGCTCTGGTGACGAGTGCCAAAGTTTCCATCAGATCAAGCAGCTTGGTGTCGAGGACCAGTCATGTCTTGATCCCTCGCAGGCATCCCTAAAACTGTCACAGCCTGATGATGTTCCGAACAGCGCCACAACACCGAGGCCAAATGAGCTCAAAGGGCTGCCAGCCGTGGATGTAACATCGTCTGGTAACCGTAGTGGAACATCAACCAGTGAGAAAGAGCCTTTGGACTGCCAGAATAAGTCCTCCAAGATCCCTAACTCAGGACTCGCCTTCATGAATAAGAAGATGGTGGAAGTGGTTAATATGTCAGTATCATGTGCCCCGACTTGCCTGCCATTTTCGTCTGTCCTGAGAGACTCTCCCTCAATCAGTGGGATATCTGTTCGCCAAGCTACCTCACCTATCACCAATCAGCCCCTGGGTTCTTTTGGAATCATCACCTCCTCTTCTCTCAGTCCCCTGAACATGGATGATGAGAGCAATGAAAGGATGCTAAAGTGAGTTTTCAATTTATCCGTTTTATTTGATCTTTTTTTTAATTTTAACAGTTTGACTGTTCCTTGTATGAAAAAAAAACATTTTCTATGCATATATATATATATATATGTGTTTGTGTGTGTGTAAATATATATGTATATAGATATGCATGAAGAAGGCATTATATCAAACTATTATATCCAACTTTTCACCAGGGCTGGCTTTGTAGCAGAAAGAAGGCTATTAGGTTATATCGCACTTTTAGCCAACACGATCTTTCTTCGAGGAAGAATATTGTAATATTGTATCAGTCAAAACTTCAGCCAGTGACAGCTTTCCACTGGGAAGTCGAATATATGTCAAGTTTTATCCGGTGTTGCTTTCTAGCAGGAAGAATCTTATGTACCAACATTATCTTTGTCGTAAATCTTTTCCCAATCTATTAACAAGTATACACATTGTTCCTCTTGAGTTCACTTAGCAAGCTAGCAAACCAATATCCACCGTAACGATAGCACAAATCTGCTGTTGTGAGTTGCCAGGAGCAAAATGCTGTAAATTAAATATGTACAAATTTGAACAAATAGAAAATCGAGATTGTAATATTTTGCTATTCTTTGTCCTCAGTTTATTTCCAGTGCTAAAAACACAGTCTGTCCTTACAAGTACTACCTTAAACCTTGCTCATTGTTGGTATTTGGCCTCAGACATTCAAGTCAGGGTTAGAACATCTCAAGTTAAAATACAGAAGTCTAGATTTTCACTTGCATGGAATTTTTTAACACTTTTAGTGAACTTAATGAAACAGTACTAGCATGCAAATAAGTTGTTGCAAGGTGTTATATTTAAAGCCAGTCCATTATTTTTATTTAATGTAGGGCTGGGCGATATGAGCAAATTTTCATATTTCGATAATGTTTTCCTTAATCGCGATTTACGATAGCCGCTATTGCTAACTAAGCTAGCCGGACGTGAAATCGGGTATAGTCCCTTTAAGGATCAGAAGCACGTGCATTAAAATATTTGACTGAAAATTAAAGTATATGCGTATTAAAATAATAAAAAAATACTTTTCAATGATCATAACAAAGATACAGTTGTGCAAAATGCCAAAAAAAGAGATATTTTTAGCTCAAAACAAGCTACCTCGATATAAATGATACTCCCTTATTCTATATGTTATGTGACAAATTCTCGATATGTCAAAAAACTCGATATATTGCCCTGCTCTAATTTAATGTAACAAAATGGTTTAGGTCTCTGTGCCTAAAGAGAAAGTGAAGCTTAACATAAGCAGTGAATTAAAGAAAATAGAGAAGTGAAGACTTCTGCTGTGGTATCTGGCACTTTACTCAGCTTGGAACGTCTAGCATAACGAAACCCAAAGAATCTGAAGCAAGGAAGTCTAAATGCCTCCTGGGTGTATTGAACATCAAAGAGCACACAGACAAATCCATCATGATTAGCTGTGATTACACGCAATCAGATTTGTTTTGACTCCTACACGGGTAAAGTCTGTAACCTGGCAGGATGACAGGGTACAAGTCTGAGGAACTTACTGGAGACTTCTGTTTATGGGCCTTGATTTACTGACATGTAGGGACTGTGAATGCACTACTAAACAAATACAAGGAGAAATTTATTCTAAGGCAGGTTTTCCATCATCAGTGAGAGAGCTGCAGGGGTATGATCTCTTGTGTTTTTCTTGTGTATGTCCCTGTTGTGTAGTTTTTACAAAGCCAAAGAGGAGCTGCTCAAAGGGTTGAATTTCCAGGTCAGCTTGTACAGCGACCTTCCTCTGCTGGCATCAGATCTGCCCTACTTCCCCCCTGAGGAGGATGATGAGGAGTTCGATGATGGCATACACCTTGTAGTGTGTGTCCACGGACTTGATGGTGAGGCTGCCCTGCCGTCTGATATCACAGCTGTCACATCTGTAGCTTTCTCTTGACCAATCTTTATCTGTTCCAATAACATTGTTAATCCAAAGTTCTCTGTAAAAGTACATCCTATACGGTTAAGGAAGCTCATTTCCCTTCTTAATCTGTAAAAACTACTTTCTGTAAACAGATTTTTGGCATCTGAAACAACATGGCAACCACCAGCTGGGCTAAAAACAGCCATTTCCTCTCTGTTTTTCAGGAAACAGCGCAGACCTTCGGCTGGTGAAGACATTTATCGAGCTGGGATTGCCGGGATCAAGGCTTGACTTCCTCATGTCTGAAAGGAACCAGGTGAATTTAGCACGATTTAGATCAAATCCATTCATTAATTTATATAAATTTATATAAATTCATTAATATTGTACCAGTTGACAGCCAAAGTCATTTTAGAAACAGAATAAATCATGTTTATTACAATCCAGTTAATTATAATTAAGCTTTTTTGCTAAGATTGCATCAAATGTTCAATCTCAGCTTCCAGCATGAGCCAACAAGAATAGACCTCCACTACTAAATCAGACTCTGGAAGGGTTGATGGAGGGAGAGGGCAGGATGAAGGCATTAATGAATGCCATAACAGTAGATCAGCAAAGCTAGATCTTGAAATAAGAGACAATAACTTCCTTCTGAACCTAAGATGGGAGCTGGTTTGCCCTGACCGCTGAACGCTTTGCCTCCCATTCTACTTTTGGAAACCTCAAGCAGCAGGCCTACAGCTATACAGAGCGAGGCGCTCTGTAGGGAAAATACTGAACTACGAGATTTTTAAAACACTTTGACTTTACAGGAAAGAAAAACTCACTGCACTCTGTCACTGCAGCATTTTAGATCGACCAGAAGCTCTTTAAAGATGTTTTGAGACAGAAGAAAATAACAAATACACTGACAGAGAATAAAAGAACACATAGGTATAAGAAAACAGTCTTAGAAACCTGATTTATGTGTGACTCAAAGGAGAAAAGCCTGATAAAAGATGAAGTTGATATCATCCATAGCTGAGCCAAAGACAACAACCTCCAGTCTTGTCTAAATTCCCACTGTGCTGATGCTTCTGCCTTTTCCTTGCAGGCTGACACATTTGCAGACTTCGACACAATGACAGACAGACTCCTGGATGAGATCATCCAGCACATCCAGCTTTACAATCTTACCATAGGAAGAATAAGGTCAGTACCAACAGTTTCCCAGTCTCCCGAGTCTGATCAGCAGATGGCAGCAGAGACTGATTCTTGAGTCTCTCACTGAGGATATAGAGCCTGAATGGATGAGTGTCAGAAAATGGATGCAAAGCTATTATCATACAGTGCCAATAAGCCTCCGACTTTCACGTGATAGACTTTACTCCTTTAGGCGCTACGGCACCGCCAAGCTCCAATCAAATTAAGCGATTCATCTTCCTGCTTAATTGCCCCCAATGTGCCACTTTATTTATTCGTTAGTTTTCACCCAAGTTTCTTAACTCTCTTTATTGGGACGTATCTCCAGAGACAAAAAGCAATGGACTGCCACAACAGCATCTGCCTCTTTCAACATTACCTCTATATTTAGTTTGGGATGAGACTGATGGGGGGGTGGGGGGGGTGATGACTGACTGTGGGCAGAGCTGCAACACTACAGTAATTAAACTAAGTGAAAGACACACTGTGGCTTGATGAATCTAATATTCCCTGCTGCTATTCATTCATCAGCTTTGTCCTCTAACTTAGCGTCATTAAGTTGTCTGCACCTTTGAAAATGTTTAAACACTTAACAAGTTATTGAATTTTCCGTGATGACCACAAATATTTAAACAAGTTCCTGCTTCTGGAGGAGTCGATGTTAAGTTTTTTTCTTCTCGGTCACCCACTCGAGCTTCAAATTTCTTTTTCTGAAAGTGTCTTTTCTGTGGGTTACAGCTTCATCGGCCACTCTCTGGGGAACATCATTATCCGCTCAGTGCTGACGAGGCCTCGCTTCCGCTGTTATTTACCCAAACTGCACACGTTCCTCTCGCTGTCGGGCCCACACTTGGGAACATTGTACAACAACAGTGCGCTGGTCAGCACGGGTGAGGCCAGGGCGCTCGGGTCAAGGATTTCACTTTGGGGGGTTTGTGCTGGACGTGGAGCCCTGACTCTCTCTTTATTCCATAGGTCTGTGGTTGATGCAGAAGCTGAAAAAATCCGGGTCCCTGCTGCAGCTCACCTTCAGAGATCACGTCGATCCACGGAAAACGTTCCTCTATCTCCTGAGTCAGAAACCAGGCAAGACATGAAAGCATCCCCAAACTGACTGCCTCTCTCTTTACAGACTATCAGTTGAAAGACAGTCTGTTCAAATACTCATGGAAATGTTGTCATCTTGTCTTTTTTGTCAAATTTCTGCGCATGTCAGCTCACTAATACACAAACCCGAGCAAGCAGGCTGTGAGAGGCCCCCCCACTGTGAGTGGAACAAAGCAGCCGTTTGTCACACAGGCATAAGAAGATAAGCCTGAAAAAGGTTTTTTTCTTCTTTTTCGTTTCCTCCTGTGAAACTGAGGCAGGCTGACAAGATGATCCAATCCCCGTCAATGGAAACCCACCAGCGTTCTCTCTTTAAAGCAAACCGACAGACGACTAGAGGAAAATAAAAAGCACACAAGCTTTATCTTACTGAGCCTGTCATTGTACTTTGTGGTTGCAATGTTCATTTAACAACTGCTTCACTCTTTTCCTCTGGATTGGCCTCTCTCCCCCATCCACTGACTCACCCTGCTCATCCACGGTTTGGCTTTATGTCTTTTCAGGGCTGCAGTTCTTCAAGAACGTGGTGCTGGTCGCATCTCCGCAGGACCGATATGTTCCCTTCCACTCTGCCAGGATAGAGATGTGTAAAACTGCTCTGAAAGACAGAACCACAGGTCAGAAGAGCATCCATGTCTTCTACATGAAATCACAATATGAGTCTTTGTTCCTTTTGCTGGTCACATGTGAGCTGTCCCCAATCATTTATGCTGGAACTGCTTTGATTGTTTGCTGCATTTGGGTTTGCAGACTTTATTAAGAAAAGAAAAGAACAACAACTTTAACATCTTTACTCTGCAAATGTTAAATCATTTATGTTCATTCAGCAAATGCTTTTGTTATTTGGGTTAGGGTTAGGGTTATAATTTTGGGGTCCATTATCTTCACTGAGGATGCTTCACAAATTTGGGGTTTAATTTAACAATGACCCAGAGCTAAACCTTAAATTAAGCCATTAAGCCACTAATCTTGTTTCCGAGTGCAGACGTCTGGTCTTGAAATCAGTGTAACCTCGAACAGGATGTCTGCGGATCCCTAAAAAGCCTGAAATTTCATTTTCCTAAGTTTAGGTCTTAAGTATAAAAATGACATGTAATTCTTAAACCAGACTCCAAAAGTCTTAAGAATACTACAGACCCCCCCCAAAAAATTGTTTTATATTTTATTTGGAAATCTCTGTGAAGCATTTGTCAAACCTCTTTTGGGTGTTTTTGCACTTTTGTGTAAGAAATGGGAATGAGCGGAACCACCAACATCGCTTCGGTTGTTTGATGGAAGGGGTCTAGTGTGTGCATCCGTCATGGGGAAGGTTTAATGTTAGCTGGATGGATAATCCCACATTGTGTACAGCAGTTCCAAACAATGGTTCAGAAACTCTGTACACTGTACAAGAAGCCTTTTAAATTTGGTTCAGTGGGAGTTAAAGCTGTAGACGCATAAGCACAACCAGAAACACAAAGCTGCGCCTAAACCCACCAACTGACGACTGCAATTTCTCAGGATCATCAGGTCAGCAGACTTGAGCTCCATCCCTGATCCCAACAGCGACAGCAGCATCGGTTACTATAACAGACGTTGGGACCACCAGCACCTCGTCAGCGATTTTGGGTTTTAGTGTGGTGTGGTCGGGAGTCGCACTCGGGAGTCATCCTGTGAAGTTAGATACAATAGTGGCCTGATATCTGGGCACGTCACCATTTTCGGCCCTAGTTGGTTGCTTCAGAACCTCAACGTCATAAGAGCTATATCTACTCGCCATGGGAAAATCATAATGTGAACACAAACTGATCAAGCTATGCGGTGCTGGGCTGCGCTGACTAGGTGCTGGTGGGAAAGGAACAAGTGACCATAGATGTATGATGCCTTCAGAGTGTAATAAAACACCAATCCTAGACAATCCTAGAGCGGCAATGAGGGAGTCAGAGATGTTTTCCAAGCAATGTAGATTTACCTGTGCACAGCTCGGCTCTACCTGTGCACACCTGTGATGATTGCATATTAAAGTGCTCTTGTTTCCGTGTGTCACTTTACCCTGTAGAAGGCATAAGCCGATACAAGTTAGCGTATTTTTAATCGTCCTAGCCCATTGAATGAAAGGCCTTTTAAATGTTGAACCTCTGAGTGCATGGACCTGAAATTTTGATGCCAGTCACTTTGGACTGTAATTCTCCGTTCCTGGTCTAAATAATGTCTTGAAAAGTCTTAAATTTGGTTTCCTTAAATTGAAAAATAATGCGCAATTCTTAACTGGATTTATGACACTATCTACATAGAGATGATCATATAGTAGGTCATTGTAGTAGGACTTATCTTATGTTTTCTCATTTTGTCCTGAAGGGTCTGTGTATACTGAGATGATCAACAACCTCCTGCAGCCACTGGTGGAGGCTAAAGAATGCCGGCTGATCCGGCAGAACGTGTTCCACGCTTTGCCCAACACAGCCAACACCCTGATTGGCCGCGCCGCCCACATCGCAGTCTTGGACTCTGAGCTCTTCCTGGAGAAGTTCTTCTTAGTGGCAGGTCTCAACTATTTCAAATAAAGGTGCTGAGGGCAACTGAACTTGGAAGTCAAAGACCGCACTGATATCCTGTACAGTCCATGAAATGTAAATAATTCCCTGGTCAGAGGTGAGATCTGCCTGTCCCACATGTTGTTAGCAGCTCGTTTTAAAGGATTTGGTGTGATGTGACTGTTTAAACCATCAGAGCAAGACAAAACATCCAATGTCGCTGACAGGATGAATGGAAGATGTTTTGTTGGCCTTATTATTCAATTCTCAGCCAGACTACTAATGGATGCTTAATGTGGTCCAAAACATTTACCCACTTTCCCTTTAGATCCCTCAGTGTCTCTGGTTGAAGGAATTCTCCTGATTCTCCTCTTACACCATCCTTAGAACCAAGGCAACAGATGTGCAGCATTTATCTCCTTGATTGTATATTAAATATTTTGTTGTACAAAACATACCTGGTCCTTTATATACATAAAAAACTAATATATTGTATGAAATTAATTATTTTTATGTATCTAAAGTGTAAGTAGTCTATCTAAATCTAAACTATCTAAACTGTTTATTGTCAAATTTGTTGAATGAAACTCAAAGGTCTCCAAAGCAGGCAGAGGTGTGACCTCCATGTAGCCTACCGTTCAGTAGAATTTACTTCTTTAATACATTCACGTATGTTTATCTGTCAGATCAATCAAACTTATCATCCCTGATAGGTTAAAAAATGTAACTTCATTAGAAGTATGTATTGTTTTCTTGATTTGCTGTCTGCTACAGTATGTTAGCTTGATTTGTTGCACGGACTCATTATCAGATCAGACTGGTTAATTAGGTATTGTTGCTAAACCCCTCAATGAGCGCTCATGAAGGAACACTGGCAAATATTCATAGTGAGATGCTCTGTTCACAGAATAGAAATGAAAAAGTGTCTGAATCCAGCTAGTTTTTCAAACAGAACTGCTTCATTCAAAGAATTGAGTTTCTAAGCTGGTAAAACTTTGCATCACAAAAGAAAAAGGCTCATTTCTTTGGATAATTAAATTCTGTCTTTGGTTGTTGTTTGACATTGCTGGAACACAAACTTCCACAAATTGAATACACAACAGCATCAAGTTGCGAACATGTGTCACAAAAATTTTATACAAGTTATAAACTGGATGTGTTTGACTGTATGTTGGAACTTACATTGCATTACTGTCATTTAGCCCAAAAACACGACAGGTGACTGAGGTGGGAGCAGTGGGATTCGAACCACCCTTCATATCACTGAAGGACCCGCCCCTACCAAATAAGCCACTTTAGAGCCCAAACCATTCCAAAAGTTATGATTCCTAATGCGAATGCTATATATCTGAACTAATGTCTACAGACTTCTAACACTGTCTATATCAATGTCAATTTGTGATGATTGAATTGGCTGTGAGGAGATAACAGGAAGTATGTCATTGTGTGACTGATTGGGTCCATGGACCGCAGAGAAAAATGGCCAGTAATACTCTAAAAGGGATGTGGGAGAACCTGAATGTGTGATATTAATGCTTGCCACTCGATGCTCAACTTTAATTAACTGCATTGTTTAGAGAGAAATGGAACTATTTTACAAGCAAGACTTAAAAGTAGAGAGACATGGCAGAAAACCAAATTACAAGATATTAAGACCGTCCATGAAAGTCGTTTGATCAGCAAAGAATCAAGTTGTAGAGATTCCAGGACCGACACGTCCTCGTAGTGTTTGTATTCATGCGGGGTTATTTCTGAAAAATATGAGTTCAGAACAGATGGTGTACAGTATATAGAGAGGGCTTCTAGGAAACATGTGGCGTATCTCGCTCTGGAGTGATTATTACTCTCCCTGCCGATGCTGGCTTAAAAAGAAAAAAGCCAGCATTGGCAAAAACCTTTCTTGCTCAACCAGGCTTCAGATGTTCATTGATTTAAAATGCATTCAAATATTTTAACCACAAAAAATGTCAGTATCTAAACAACTGCCAAGTTACAAAAGGACAGTTTACAAACCGTCGGCTGACTACAACTACTTTGTTTTCAGTATAGAGTCAATGTTGGGATCGGCGCTGATCCAGTCATAAAATTTTGATTCCCATAAGCCAGTAGACATAAGCAGATATATGTTGTATTGTCCACTAAACTCAGTTTAATTATTAGGTTTTGCAACATTTCCTTGGTCTGAGTATGCCTTCACACTGCGATTAGTTCACATTCACACTGGTCCACTCTGAGCAACCACTGGCCTGCTTCTAAATGGACAGTAAGGTTTGCAGTGGTGTGAACCAAAGAGGCAGATTCTGTTCCACTTGAAAACTAAAGAAGGGTTTCAGTTCAAGTGAACCCTGTGGTGATGAAAACAAACTAACCATCCAATTACCCAAAAAGAGGAAAACTGTATTCGACTTGACCACCAAAGTAACAACAGATACCCCTCATGAGGGCATAATTTATTGTTGCTCTATTGTTATGCATGGTAGCCAAGCTGGTTTACTAAAAAAGAAGAAAAAAACAAAACAAATCTGAGTCCCCTAGATTATCCTGGTGTAAATCTGCCCTTAGTCAAACAAACCAAACCTTTTGAAAAATCTTTTGTTCCCCTCGTCACCAGAGGGGGAGGCGGTGCATCAAGGGTTTAGTTGTTGTCTTCATCCTGCGTTTGGTACGTTTAAAGCGAATCTTTTTTAGGACGACCGAATTCAGTTGCATGACGCACGTCAGAGCTTGGTTTTGGATTCATACCTGCCCAATAAGGCTGTAATAATACCCGTGTCGGTATGGAAATTGTGTTACTCAGAGCCTCGATTCTGTCTCGCAGTGTCAGGAGGCAGTATCGTGAGACTCTCCAAGCATAGTTCACCGTACGTCACCATCTTTGATGCACTCAGCAAAATAAACAAAGCAAACACTGCAGTAAATCAAATGTCTTCATTGAAAATGGGAACTTATAGTCGTGTTTTTTCGACTGTACCACCCAGTCAGACAGCAAGAAACACATGGAGTATTATTAAACTCATGGGGACAATGCCATAAGTTGTTAGATGAAACGAGGCGCTTGTGGTTTGCAGTGAAGCTAAACCAAGATCTACGTGGCTAAAATCTGGACATTTTGTGCGTTATGTTATTTGAATAAAACATTTTTCAAATTTAAAAAAAATCATTTTGTGTTTCGAATCGTGGGTCATAAATCGTGATACGAATCGAATCGTGAGTTGGAGTATCGTTACAGCCCTACTGCCCAAACAAACTAGGATTTTCTGAATAAATAAACTAACAGTGCTGGTGTGACGGCACCTATAATCAACCAAGAACCAGGTACAGATGGATCCCTGCATTCTGGTCTAAAAACCATCATTTTCTAAATGAACCATGTTAACCATTTTATATTAAAATCCTCCTTTTAAATAAATTGTTTTCCAGTGTTTTTAATATTCATGGCACCATTTGTCATATTTTATAGAAAAGTGGACAGTTGTGTGTAATACGAAGCATTACTCCGTCCACACGTTGCTTATTGCGAAGCATGGCGATAGTTGAGAGGTGATGCTGCAATTTAAACATCTCATGGGCAGAATCAGAAATATTTTCATGTTTGTTTGTTGCACCCTTTGCTGTCTCAAGTGAAGTGAAATTTTCTTAGTCGTGCTCAGTCTCGTGATGTTCACACGCTAATATCAGAGAGCTGCGACCACAGACTTGTGGTTTCCAGCGGTGGCAGTACATCTGCTGCACATGTAGTTATGTACATACAGAGAGCTATATTTTAACCTTTGCACTGGTTTGTTGGTAAGTGCACTTTATTGACAACCTTGAATTAACCTCCCCTAGCTTTTCAAACTCCAAACGGCTTTTTGTTGTTGTTACAATATGCACTGCTTCTTATGCTCTGAAGGTCACGTCTCCCTTGTTGTAAGAACTTAACTCAACTGTCCGTCTCGTCCATTCAAGCATTGTCTTGTCTTCAAAGTGTGCTTTGAACAACCGATGACATCGCAAAGTGCTCTTTTTCTGGGTGATAGCTGTTGCCGTGGCGCTGTAAGCAGAACGCCACAGTGATTGACTCCAATCAAATGAGCTCATTTAGGACACAGAGATGGTTTTCAGCAAGATACAAAGCAAACTTGCATAAGCAGAAGGAGCTGCCATGTATCATTTCGTAACTTCTATTCCCTGAAACGCACCTATTGTACACTGACAAGGCTTTAACTTATTGGCTTTTCCTTTGTTTGAGTCCCGTGTGTGTTTACCTTATATAATCAAAAGAGAGAAAAGGTGTTGGAGATATCAAGGCCCTTCAAGGGCAAACACAGGTGGGATAGAGGGTTGGATGCTTGTTTTGTGAGAGATTTCATAGGCGTGTATACATCACCCTGAACTAAATCTCTGAGTGTTAACTGTACATTTGCAACATTGTCATCACTAAGAGGTGTTTCATAAGCTCAGGAGATTCTCTCAAGTGAATCCTTCAGAAGCTGACTTGAACCCTTTTTTTGTATGTCATTACCCTTTACAGCAGGGTGTGTGAAGTGTGTGTGAAGTGTTAGCATTGTCCAGTTGTTGCTGAGTCACCCTCCATGTGTTTGAACTGAATGTAAAACAAAAGTTTGATGTCACTGTGAGTAACATGTATTTATTTCTTTTTTCTATAACATGTAAAGTAACATAAATACTCTTTCATCTGTGCCAATACTACTGTAATATTTTTATATGTTGCTGACCATACTGTATGTACTCTGTAGTAGCTGTTTTCTCTGTAAAAAAAAAAAAATACAAGTATATATTGCATAGTATTAATATAACAAATGATATTAGAGATTAAAAAAAGTTCCTTTTGCATTATTTTTTGTTTGCAGAATCTGTTTTCTATTTCTCTTTTCAGTCAATGCAGTTGTGTACCGGTACAGCTGCACCGGGATGTTAGGGATCCGTGGAAGAACAAATCAGATGTCCATCATGTTTAGGGAAGGGTAAAAGATATCATTCAGGATATCTTGTGTCCGTGTTGCTTTTGCCCCATACACACAACTTTACTATTTTTATAATCTCAAAAGCTCAAAAAACTCAGAAAACCTATCAAATCTGACATCTAATGTTTTATGAAAGGTGCCCCCACAGAAAATACCCTGCTTTTGTGAATGGAATAGCTGGGGGCATATAAGACATGTAAGGTATAGCGCAGAATGTCCATATGGCGGTAGTGGTTATGCATGTGTGTGTATGCATGCAGTACATATGTACCAGTGCTTGTGTTTAGGGTGAAGGCCAGGGAACAAAAAACAATACCACAATGTTACACTACTGCCTCAGTGCATCATTACGTGTCTTTATATTGACCATTACTACTGCAAATACTGTCATCATGCTCCATTTCAATACATCTTCATCTCTGGTACTGCATATGAGGTCTTGAGTGAGTATGAAATGAGAAAGTTCAATGGTTTTTTTGTGTGTTTTTTTTTATTATTTTGAAATCATTCAACATGACAATATCAATTTTATTTGTTGAACACCACTGGTGAAATCAGTGGAAAAAATAGCCTAAAACAGTATGAAAGACACAAAATGTAATATATAAGATTAAAAGTGCTGCATGAACAAATTCAATGGGCTTGAAAAAAAGACTTGAATAGAACTTCACAGATGGACAGAACACATGTGCACCAGGCAACTGGACCTGTCACAATATTGGAAACAAAAACAAAATATTAAACATGAAATGTAGATATGAAAAAAGGGCAGGAGATGGAAAAAAAAACCTAACAGAACATGACAGTTTAGTCCAAGAGCACTTGAACGGGGTAAAATGCCAACATTTTAACCATACGACTATCCCGCAGGTAATTTTACAGGGCTTTTGTTCCATTGATGAGTGGAATGGACATTTTATTGAGACAAGCGATTTCTAATGGAAGACATAGCACTGTGTGAGAAAGAAAATAGATGAGACGTGATCTTTCTGTCATGCATTTCAGAATTGCTTTTAAGGTTCTTTTAGTGGTTTATAAATGTCTTAACGGTCTTGGGCCTTCCTATATAGCTGATCTTTTTTAAATTATGAGCCGTCTCGGACCCTGAGGTCCTCCGGGACTGGCCTCTTGGTCATGGAACAGCCTCCCGGAGAGCCACGGCCGCAGAGACCATAGATGTTTTTAAGAGGAGGCTCAAGACCCACCTTTTTTAGCATAGCTTTTAACTAGGCTTTTATTTATTAATTTATCTAATAAACATCTTATTTTATCCATTTATTTATTTATTTATTTTAAAATGTATTACTTTAATTAATTAATTTTATTTAATTTTTATATTTACTTACTTTTATTTATGTATTTGATATATAGTTTTTAGTGTGCGTTCTAAGTCTTGCTGCTTTTACTACGTTTTTATATTATTTTATGTTTATCTCATTCATTTTACCTCACTAAGTCTTCTTTCTCCAGTGTTCTTCTCGGGGGAATCCACCATGCCAGGGGCTCTGCCTGCAGTTCTGGGGGGGCCTGCCTTATCGGTCGCCCGTGTCAGGGTGGGTGGGTTCAAGCATGGCAGCCTTTCGGCTGTGGTGTGGCCCCTAGGCTGCCTGGATGTTGGTGGCTCCGGTGGTGGTGCCCACTGTGAACATGAGTGGGCCGGCCCCCGGCATGGATGGATTCCCTAGATATTGCTTCCTCAAAGCAGTGTCAAGCCAGATTTCCATTTTATCACATTCATTTAAGAGACAGAAATTTTGGATTTTATTTTAATTTTACATTTAGAATAGGAGGGAAAAGAGGGGTGTGTGTGTGTGTGTGTGTGTGTGTGTGTGTGTGTGTGTGTGCGTGTGTGTGTGTGTGCATGCGTGCTTGTGTAACTGAGTGAGAGCAAGAACACAGAAAAGTTTGGGTTTTTTTAATGTAACATGTAAAGGCTTCTTTGTTTTTTTAAACCTGTTTTTATTATGTAAAGCACTTTGTGTTGCCAATGGCATGAAAAGCGCTCTATAAATTAATAAAGTTTAAGTTTAAAGTTCTACTGGTTGAGGCCTGCAGACTTATGTTCCATGCACTCAGGGGATGGAGTCGTCCAGGAGCAGCAGAGGCAGAGACCTGTTGCCTGTTTAGTGGAGTTTGGTCCGAGGCCAGGTCAGAGGAGTGTGTGACTCCCCCCTTCGGAGGTTGGAGGTGAGAGCTGCAGAGATCTCACTTCTTTGAAGGCAGAGCTGAGGAAGAGATTGAGGCCGCAAGGCCTGCTGTCCCTCGGAGCCTGGGGGATGGTCACCCAGGCCTGTCTGGCAGAGGAGAGATGCTGAGATGTGGCCTCCTCAAAGGCTGGCCCGAAAGAGAGAGAGGAAAGAGGTGCCTCTGAGACTTATCCCGTGGTCCCAGAGGGGTGGACCTCCCCTCCAGGGGGTCTCTTAAAGGAAGTGTCCTACAGTAAAGTGGCTTTTCGCCTTAAGAGTCAGTTTTGGTCCGCAAATTAACTCTTGGTGCTGTGGTGCCCCAACAACAACCAGAAGGACTGTGCAGCCATAGCCGCCAATGTGAGGTGACCCCCATGTGGAAACCACTGGAGGTTATGTTAAACAAGAAAATCAAATAAAAGCAACTGACTAAAACAGTACAATAAAGACATAAATAACTAAAAGTGTTGATAAAATCAATAAAAAATACATAATGAAGGAAAAGTAAAAATTCTGCTACAACCTAAGCTTTAAAGTTTGGTGTTGTAGCAGTAGCATACAATTATATTCAGTTGACAGCACTTTATCTTGTGGATGTCTGGTTACCTCTCATAAAAAAGTCCAAGGGCCTTCATACTTTGATCAAAGGAAGCATGTATAAAGGGAATTAGATTAGGCCCAAGAATAGCTTTCAATCCCACATGTGACAGCATTTCTCTAAAGTTCATAAATACAAAAACCACTCAATATACACAGAGTATGATCCGTGCCACCTGAGATGCCTTTGCCCGTTGGCCTGACCCAGTTCTGTAGTCTATAATAGAAAAATGTATTTTCTGCAGTATCAAATGCTGCCCGTATTATTGAGGGAAATGTACAGTAATTCAAAATTTAAGCAATATTATGATGTGAGTGGGAAAGGGATTCAAGGCTGCAAGAGTGTCATTTGTCTGCGATATAATGATTTAATCAAAAACTACTTTCACAGTAATCTTACCCATGTTAAGTCTGTCCAACATTTGCTTTTTATTGAAGCAAAGGATTGACAGCTTCACTTTTCATAGGATGCTGCAGTTGTCCATTTGCAATCTTCAGAAAATCTCGGGCAAATGAGCCACATATATTTTAATCAAATCGTTGGCAGTATATCAAAATGGCCAATAAGGTAGTTAATGATGTTGCATCACAGAATTTCATCATTAGTATTAATTGTATCTGGTATAAATAACCAAAGTATAGTGGATGAAATATTTAGTCTGATATATTCATTTTTCTATTTTCTTTCTTAGTTTTTATTTGACTGGAACTTAAGGATTTATCAGAAATTCCACAAGTGCAATTTAAAGAAGTGGAAATAGTTGTTGTATCCTCTTACAGTTTCCTGGAGTTTTATTTTCTTTCAGAAATCTGCAATTCAAGGTTGTCGAGCTCATCTGAAAAACTGAATGCCGAAGACAACTTTCATCTCCATGAATAAACAAATCTCAAATCTCACCAAAGCCACATTGTCCTGAAATTTTAAAGACAAGTGTCAGAGATGCATGGTAATTCTGACTTTCTCTGTAGCATTTTTTCTCCCTCTGCTATCTCTGTCCTTTGATGTAAGGTACAGAGAAGGCTATTATCTGTCAGGAGCTCATTTTCTGGTTCCCACACTCTGCCACTGTGGACGATCAGCATCTGATGGGATAGGCAGAGTCAGCTAGCTAATCCTAATGATCTGTCTGGTGAGAGAAAGTGAGTGATGAGCGGAATTAGGAAAAGATAAACAAGCAAGTCTATAGTTGTGCAGCTCTAGGAGAAGAGAAACAGGGCAAAAGGAAGAGCACATTAGTCTACAGAGAGAATAAGAGTGTGAAAAGGATGTTGGTGAGTAAGCAGTGGGATTTCGGAGGTAAGCTGAAGAATGGCCTGTCACCGTCATTTACCCTGCCCTCATCTGCCCTACTAAGCTTTCCACTCTCTCATTCATGGTTTCTCCCTCTAATGCATCATCCAAAGAATAGCCACCAGGCCTCCTTTTTAATCCAAATCAAGGAACGTTTTCCTTCTTTTTAATGAAACATACTTTTCGAAGGACTTAGTGTCCGAAAGGCTTCCATTTTCTCAAAAAGTACATTGGTGATCAAAGTGACATGAACTGAAAGTGCATATTGCATATTAGCAATTTTACCTGATACGGACAGAAACACAACATTGCTCTTGGCTGATTTTTGGTGTTATTTTCAATGAATGTTTAAACAAAAGGTAATTATTTTTTGATGCAGTGAGACTGGAACATAATTAGTCCCTATTCCACTTTTTGCTCCTGCCTCTGTGTACCCTAAATTTTCTTTTAGGCTAACCCTGACACATTATGTGTATGTGTGTTTATGTAATAATTTATCTTGCTTGCTGTCTTCATCTCCCAATTCTTTTTATTTAATTTCTTTCACAGTAATTTTATTATCAAGACTTTCCTCATTTGATAACCAGAGACATGAGTGACACCTTGTGAAAAGTTTAATAGGAATTCAAAAGATTTTTGGCAATAAAAAGTAATCCATAATTTATTGGAGAGTACATGGTTCATTAATGAATAGCTTAATGTATTTTATTTTAGTGACTTATTCACACCATAAACTTGGTCTCAATTTAACTTTAAATTCCTCCATTTATAATGAACAGAAACCTAAATATTTTATTTAAATTTTGAAACAAAAAAATTATTTCAGATTTGTGTGAGATATTTTTCTGTAAAATCCGGTAAACAGTGGGACAAACAGTAAATACAAATTAAGGTTTGCCATTATCATGCATATCCAGGCAAAAGAACTAAACTGTTAATTATTTAAATATAAATTTTTTCTATACACAGTTTCTATGAATAATTCTAACTAGCACTTGATATTTTCACCTAAACAATGTGTGTGACTTTGTTTTTTCCCTCAAGTTAACGAGAAAAATTAGCCATTTATCTGTATTACAAATTTTACACATGTTTTAAATTATGAGAACACCTCGTATATTCATCTGCTTTTCTTTCAGTATATTTTATTAAATGGATATAGTAATTTTCTTAAAATGAAACAGCATTATTTTGTAAAGCAGAATCCTCTGGCAACTAGCTGACCAACTTCATGTTAGAAGATATGTTCGCTTGTCTTCTAACATGAAGTTGTTCAGCCAGTTGCCAGTACTTTTGGTTCATTTGTTTGTTAATCCATTTTCCATTTCAGCTAAGGTAGCATCAGAACCATCCATAAGATGCCACTGGTTGTTTGTTGTGTAAAGAACATATGGTTAGGTTTGGTCTTTATTAGTTTCCTTTTTTTTATCAATCTACTTAGTTCTCCTCTGTTTGTAAAACTCCATCTGGCAGACAGGAATTTTGTCCATTACTCTCCAGGTGATTAATCTACGGAAACAGAAAAGAGGAAAGTCTAATTAAAATGATCAGTTTTTTTAAGATAACATTTGCAGAAAATTGAGAAAGTTCATGGAGACTAAATAGATAAATAAATAAAGCATACCAGAAGCACATGGGTATTAGACACAATGATAGCCAGCTGTTACTAGAAATCATTTCTAAATAGGGACGATGAATTGCTTTCTTAATGTATTTATTCTAAAGCGTTCCCAAACACAACAGGATTGCAGCATCATGCCAATTATTTTTCTTCTCATGTGATATTGATTATATTCCAGGAATCCTAAGATATATGTCCTGATTCGTTGTTGTCGTTATGGCTATCCAGCGGACTTTTCCTTTGTCAGATGGCAACTGTTCTGGGTCTTTGTAGGACATGAAACTGCCTCACCACCCAGTTGCATGACCTTCCTAAATTTAGTTTAGTCACTGCACTTTGAGCTGCCTTGTAAATGTGCTGTACTAAATTTACTTCCCTTGCTTCCTGACTGGCTGATTCAAACATTATAATGTTAGGCATACATTTACAGCCTTCTGTTTGTCTGATGATTGCATTTTGTGATGATTTAGTGGTTACTAGTTAATGGTTGAATGGTTGGTACATTTTTTTTGTACCACCTACTAAAGGTCGACTCTTCTTCTGTAGTTTGTTTGCACTCACCTCTGCCGCCGTGTAGCGTTAAATGCCTCTTCTAATTATAAAAGCCAACGGAGCACCACCCACCTTTATATTTACTTGATTTTAGGCCAAGGTGAGAAGACCTAACTATAAATTAATCAGTCTCTGATA
>JAVQJG010045219.1:0-10037 GCA_036024015.1 Craterocephalus amniculus
ACTAATTATAAGTATTTCTTAAAACTGAAAAGTATAAATATTTAAATATATATATATATATATATATTAAAGCAATAAGCCCCGAGAAGCCGTGGATTATAGGGATTTTACAACGGCGGAGGGGTGTGCTGAGGCCCTACGCGAAGCCCGAACTATTTGCTCTCCTGCCAGTATGGTTTCCTAGCAACTCTAATCGGCAAATTCCACATACTTCACTCCGCTCCGCACGGCGCAGCAGTCACATAGCCAAGTTGTTCAATTAGCAGCATTTCACATACTCCTTTCAGATCTATTCCGACCTCTCCGGCCAAATTGGAAAGCAAGTCCATTTTTCTGATCCGTCAGCGCAGGCCGGAGAAAGTTCCACAGCTCAGATCGCACCAAATAGGAACATGAATGCGGTCTGCACCGGGTTTTTCAAAGTACAAACACGTTCTTAAAACGTAATGTTGCCGACAGACAGCAGACTAGCGTTGTTGTCTTGTTATTAGCCTACAAGAGCGTGGCTTTTTATTTTGAACATAGCCTACTGTGTTTTTATGTGTTTTCGTGTCGTATACATAGGTTTCAATGGGCTAAATCAGGGCTGTATGTTTGATTATTTTGAAAAGCTGTTTCCAGCAGTCGCGCCTGCCCTTCACGCAGCTTGACGGAGCCATTCGCATCAAGTGAGAGGTGTAAGGCCGCTGCAATGTGCGGAACAGAGCGGAGCAGAGTGTGTGGAATTTGCTGGTTAGATTAATTTGCCACAGAACAGTTGGTTGCTAGACAACGCTATGTCCGTTGACACTGGCGGAGGGATATTTTGTTATTAGGTCTTACCGGGCCTAGGTGTGGGAATACTTGTGATCTTCAGGTAACAATGCATTAAAAGCATTGATAAAAACATGATTTTCTCCTGGAAAGCACTGCATGGACTCAGGAAGACTTCCAGAAATCACTGTGAACACAGTTCACACTGAAATCCAGGTTAAAGCTCTATCATGCAAAGAAGCCAGATGTGAGCATGATCCAGAAACACTGCTGCCTTCTCTTGTTAAAAGAGGTGGGGATGCTACATGAATGTAAAAATTTTTTACAGATGTGTTGCCTCCATCTTTGTGCACAACTGTCATTAGCCTATTAACAGACAACCTAGCTAGCACATGTGAAAAGACTTCTGAAAACCGACACTGGGAGCGCATTTCTGAAGACAGTACCTGCACCTGTGCTACATTTTTCTTTTTACTCTCTCGCTTGTATTTCTAGAAGCTAACACTTTTTGCACCAGGATAGGTATATATATATTTATGGACACAGTTTTAGGTTCTTCTTTTTTAAAGTATGTATTTATTACTTATTTATACCGACATGGCTTAAACCAGTATTATCAGAGGGCATGTCAGAAGAGAGTTAAAAGGGAAAATCATGGATATGTGCTGTTCCCTTGTGCTCCCCTTTAACTCTGAATCACAGTCGAGTACAGATCATACATATGTACGGGGCTCCTTTCTCCCCGGCGCATGCAGCAGGTCCATCACTGCAAATGAACGCTCCCCTTGATATAATTCTCATCAAGGTTCAATCAATTTTCTCTTCCTTTGCCTGCAGCAGTGTATCAAAAGGGTTATTCATCAATATCTAGGCCTCTATTCTCATCTGCATCCTGCTGCCGCTGCTCCTCCTCAGAGTGAGACGTGGGACTTCAAGGATTGGGGGGTTGAAAGGGGACGGAAGTTGATGTAGAAGTTGCAGGTGTGTTGGACTGAAAGTTGAAAATATTGTAAGATTGTTTCGTAATCAGACTGAGCAAAGCTGGTGGAGGTAGAGATACGATGGATGTGCAGAAGTGATTGTGAAAGATTTCTTAATGGCGGCTGCTTTGTGTGATCCCAGGCTAAAGGCAACCTAGGCTAATGGGTTAGGCTCTTTGGATCAGAGGTTGACTGGTTGCTGAGGGGCCGCTAACAGGATAGAAGAGATTCATGGGATGAAAGTTGGATGAGAGGTCACCTTTGGCTGGGTTATACTTTAAATGGGATCACTGCCCCCAACCATCAGATACACACATTCAACCTGTATGTTTGTGTGCTGTTGGAGGTGATGGTGAAATGTTTTGGCAGCCGGGTCAGGGGATGGTGGTCTGCTGACCCACCGGTGATGGCTGGGGGTATGTGGAGCTCTTCCTGTGATAAATGACCATCCAGTGCAAGGAGTTGCAACCTTGCCCTGACTTGTCAGCTGGGGTCTCTCAGCAGAGCAGTAAACAACATCTTGGTTTCTTTTTCCCTTTTAATTTCCTTTTTTGGTAGTTGGCTTAGATGTCACAAAATAAAAATACTTTTTTTATTTTTTAGCCCTAATGCCCTTCTTGGGGATTTTCTATACATTTCAACCAATCTTATCATGTTTTATATGGAAATTATTTTTATTATTTAGCACAGACAAAGAATGATTTTCTATATCATGAATATTTCAGGGCTGTCAGCTTTGGTGCTGATTAGATTCTTAGTTATAACAAAGTATTTTTATTGTAGTGTCAGATACTTCCTTGGTGGAAAAAATGTACATCCACAAACACATCAATATTTATTTATGATTGTCTGGTGTGTATTTGACAAAAAACTTATTTGCACACATTGGCAGGTACATCCTGCCAACAAACAGTAGTGCAACCAGAGAGTATGTTTGGCTGTGACACCATCATCTGTGGGGTTTGGTTTTGGTTCAGTTCTTATTTGATTTCTATTCACTTGGGTTTCTACCAGTTAGGGTTGGAGTTTCTGTGCTCTGTAATTCCTCGGTCCAGTTTAAATTATTAATCTTGTTTCCTGTTTTGTTTGCAGAGTTGTGGTTTATTTTGCTTATGCCAGATCTGTGTCTGAGTTTATTGTTTCATCATAGCTTTACCTTGTCAGCCAGACTGTTAGTTTGGTTAGTTAGTTTTGTTCCGTTGTTAATCATTCCATTGGAGCACCTAAAGTTAAATCGAGCCATCTGTCTCTGGCAAGTCATAACCATTTAGGTCTTGTCTCCTCTCAGTTAAATCTATTGACAAATGATCATCAGCACATGATATACAGGTAATGATAAAAAGCCATTAATGGTACAAATGCTATTTAGAGCAACTTTAACTGAAACACAATGCTTGAAAACTGAGATTTAGGATGAAATACACAATAATATGGAGCAGTCAGATGGCCCAGTAGACCCACTTTAATACTTAAACTGCATTTTGCCACTAAAACCAACTTTTACTTTAACTTGAATAAGATTTTGCACACCTAATGAGTGTTTATACATTCCTCTCTTTGTCACTCAGCAGCTTTCCACTCTGCTATGCTGCTGGGACACGGATGACTACAGCTTGACAGGAGCAACAAATCCGCCGTGTCCACCTGCAAAACAGATTTCAGCCTGCATCATAAAATGCTGCTACTGTAATATGAAGACACGACAGACCTCTGACTGGAGGAAGGGTCAGGATCTGGAACTTTGGATGCTTGCAGTTTTGTTTTGATTTTAAATTGGACTATCAGGAAAAAAATATGAAAATGTTCTGCAGAAGGATGACACCTTATTAAAATAAGTCAGATCATAATATCCAGGTGTGCAAAAGCATTAAGTTGTTTCAAAGTTGACATCTCATTCAGGAGATAAATCATGATTCTATTTCCTACAAATTAAAAAGAAAACAAAACCATGAAAATTAATTTCCGAAGTAAAAAAGAACAGGAGAAATCAGTTCATTTAGAGTTTGAACCGTCATTTGGAACAGCTGATTTTCCTGTAGGGCGCTGTATGGAAGTTTTCCCATGGTAATGTATTAACAAGTGCACTGCTTTGTCCTCTCAGTCTTTTGTGTGTGAAAATCCAAACCAGACCAACAACAATGCCATTCAAAGTCACTTAAACCTGTTTCCCTTCTAATTCTGATGCTCAGTTTGAGCTTTAGTAAGTCATCTTCACCATGTTTACATGACTGCTTGCTGGCATGTGATTGGGCGATTATCTATTTGCATCAACAGGTTTTGGAGTAGGGGTACCTAATGTTGTGGCTGGTGAGTGTAAATACTCTCATCCTAAATACTGTTAATACTCATCATGTAGTGAGGCAAGGTTGCATGTACAGGATCATACAGTTGGTTTGTTTACAGTGCGCTAAGACCTAAAACTAAAGCTGCAATTTAACTTGAAGATATGTGTGTATTGTGACATATTGTGTGATTTAATGAATATAAGAGATTTATAGTCACACACCATATACATACAATTTTTATGGTACATTCAGTCATCTGTGGGTGCGAGGACTGAGACAACATGCTTCTTTATCACGTCCCCACATCCCGATCTGTTGGGACCCAGATGGGAATATCAGTCCGACGGTGTTGTCAGCGTGCCCAGATAGGCTCTGTAACCTCCTGCAACCTCCGCCTTCCGTTCTTCCTGCTCTCCCATCACCCCATCCCACCCACTCCCCCAACCCAAAAAGCAATACTGAGCTGAGTAATACCTCTGTTGGTCCCCGCTGCGTGTGGTGTTGCCGAGGTTACTCACTCAGAGGCCTAAAACCGTGTCTCAGAGATGGAGATAGGAACGGCCAGATTGAAAGAAAAGAGAGACAGACAATGTGATTGGGAGTCCCAGGATGATTGTGTTGTGTCCAACCAGCGACTCCTGGCGTGACTTCATTTAGATTTACATCGGCTGCTAAATTAGAATAATCACCTCCAGAGCACTCTGGGCTTTACCTCATTTATCTCTCTCTTTTCTCTTTTTCTTTATCTATTTTATCTGTATCAAGACCTCTCTGTTGATTTGTCACTTTTGATTTAGGGTAATTGTTCTCTTTCCATTTATTCCCTCTCAAAGACACCTTATCTTAATGTTTGTTAAACAAGATGGCCAAACAAAATCTTTCTTTTAAAGACAAACCTTGTGATAATTGATCACAAAATAGGGAATTTTGTTTTATAGAAGGTCCAACATTGTTGATACTTTTGGGATGTCTATGAAATGCCATGTTCTGTAAAAGGACACTCTGTAGTTCCATTAATATGTCTTTGGTCAATTTGAGTGTGTAAAAAGACAGTAACAGCAAACGTGCCTGAAGCAGCTTATTAGCAATAGACTGAACCTTGTTGGTCTCTTAAAATATCCTAAGATAAAGACTGTTCTAAACCTGTTCTAAAGGTGCCGTGTATAACAAAATCAAAGGTCATTGATAGAAAAATATACAATTAATTCTGTTGGTATTTCATCACTAAAATATGGATCAAATTCTCTAAGACATCTGTATAGTATTTACATGATTTGTACTACGGTATCTCTGAATGGACAAACAACTTTATGTGTGAAAGTGCAGTATTGGTTTTATCTGCTTGGAATAATTAATACCTTAAAAGGTCCATAGAAGAAGACAGAAAACATGTACACTATCAGAACGTGTCTGAATGTGCACCATATTCCTTACATTGAGCCCAATACATGGATCTCGCTAGTTTTTAGAGGTATTCGGATATCCAGAGAGAAAAAAGTAGTACACTCAAAATTACCCACAATGCATCTTTAAAAGTAGAGAACATCAATGGTCACTAGAATAGACAATATAGACCACAATGTATGGTGGGCAGGAACCAAGCTGCAACTTCTGCAGACCTGCTGTCCCTCCTGACCGCTTGTAGTCATGTGATCTACGGCAGGGAGAGTGTAGTCAGCTTTGTGTCCAAATCGCCAACAGAATGGGTGCACTATATACTCTAGGGTACTATGTAGTGCAGCCTTATGTAGTGAATGAGGGTCAGGGTGGACATTCGGACACAGCCAATGTATTTACCTGTAGTGTACTCAACCAAGCCAACTGGATCCACTTACAGATAAAAACATGTTTACATCTGGAAGCTTTTTGGCTGCTGAAGGCCACTGTCCGTTCACAAATATGCTTGGCATTTGAATATCATTTCAGTTCCCATCTTAACCACTAAATGTCAGTAGTTCTTACACACTGTATTTTGTAGCCATGACAACTTGTGGCTTCAATCTAAACCTCAACCTTTCCTGTGCTTGAAGGTTTTCCTGGTTGTTTTTCCTTTTGTTTACAAGCACCGCTAATTTTCCACCTGTATTGCATAAACCCTGCGCACCAACTCAGCAATTTAACTAATCAGAAGACACTTTTTTGATATTATTGGTGTTGCAAATCATTATATATCAATTCAACTGATATTAGATATAATGTAGAATTGATTCATGATGTTTTGACATATTAAAGCAATTATACTACAACACTCTCTTAAGACCTTAAAAGTCTGTCCCTCTGAATAGTTTTGATGAAACATTGACAGTCAATATGTACTTCGCTGAAGCTGTAGTTGCCCAGTAGCATCCAAAAGCTGAGAAACTGCACTTCAGAACTATTTTTTCCTTTTCTCTATGTGCTAACTGTGATTTCCTCTACAACACTGCATCACATGCCACCAACTGGGTATCAGCACAATGGCCTTTTAGTATGTGCATCATCTCTGATTTATCAAAGTAACACAGTAGTCAAAAGGGCATTATCGGAGGAGGTTAGGAAAATAAAGTAATGACACAACAAGAACTAAGACAAGAGCCAGGACTGGATTGGCTTTTACTGACTGGAGAGAGCTCAGAGAAAACACAGGACGCATGACGGACGCCATATTAGCCTTTGTTGGGAATGCCAAAATGAGATAATCTGCTAAGGTTCTGTAGAGTTGCTTTAAAATATTAATATTGAAATAATTTGGAGTAAATATGTTGTTTATCATAAACAGAAACACTGAAAGTTTCAAAATGATACCCTGTTGAGAGGAACTGTCTTCTGCCTGCCATAGTCTTATGTGAAAAAAAAAATTATATATATATATTTTATATATATATATGTATATATATATTATATATATATATATACAAATACAATCATTTGTGGAGCTATTGTCTGTTTTCTTATATGATAGTTCTTAATATTAATATTCAATATGAGGCTTTCATTTTAATTTAATTTTTTTTCCTGACAAAATATTTTAGGGAGATGTTATTACCTTTACCCCAGTCTTCTTCAGAAGCATCATCTGATAATATATTGTTTTATTGCGGGGCTGGTCACGCCCCCAGGATACCACCAGCTGCTTAGGAAACGTCACAATACATGTAAGATGACGGTTCTGAAGAAGACTGGGGTTCCAGTCTAAACATGTAAAGGTAATTACAGCTCCAAAAAAATAATTGTGCCTGATAAAGTACATTAATATTAAAACTAGATACAATTAACTTAGTCAAGCTTAGACAGTAGTGAGTTTAAGGTTTTGAGTCTGAGGTTCAAAAAAGGAATTAACTGAATGGAAATTATTCTACCAAATCTACTTTGAGCCATTAAAGTCCATCACTGAGCCAGTTGTGGGTGCTCACAGTTTTGAAACCAGGTTTTTACAATCTCAATGGGCTGTGGTGAAAATGCGCCTGTTTGTTGTGACAGAGAGATATTCCATTTTGAGAAATCCCACAAAGCAACATAAGCAGTTTAAAACACATATTACATAAAATCAAGCTTAAAATAAAGTTTAATAATTCTTCAGATAAATGAACTAACGATGACATGCCTAAAAACAAAGACAAAGTGGACAGCCCTTTTTTTTTTCTCTCTCACACACCAATACAGGAGAATCCTCCACAGTACTTCTAAGCCTAATAATGCTGGAGTGTTGTGGCAACTGGGCTTTAAGCTACAAATTGACTGCTACTGCGGGAGGGCTCATGTTGCTGGTTACTATTGCGACTCCACTACTGTCCATTCAAACAGAGGAGACTGTTAGACAGATATATGGCCTCTTAATTGGCCCATGATGGCAGTGTGGCAGAGTGGTGATCGCCAGCGGAGTACTAGACACGGGGATGATTAGGGGCCTATGTGTGTGAGGGACTGTTTGTGTGCATGTGTGTGCATGGAATATGAAGCCAGGCTTGGGTCTCTTTCAGTGTGTGTGTGTAAAGAGACTGCTCAGCCCAGCAGGACAGCACCAAGCCTGGACTTATTAGTCACTCGTCTCAAGCTGTCAACTCACACAAAAGGCATCAGACGATTAAAAAAACCAAACAGCCGCCAACATATTCTGCACATTTCCAGTCTTCTGTTATGTGTCAGGTGTGTTTATACATGTGTGTGTGTGAGTGTGTGTGTGTGTGTATGTGTGTAGGTTTGGGTGTGAGATTTTTTGTAGCCTTTGTCTGTGTGTATTGAAAAAAAGTGTATCTGCCTTTTGATAGAGGCCTATTTTCCTTCCGAGTCCACTTCACCTCTAAGTGGGAAATCAATGCAAATTAAAGAAGTGGGGAGGATAGGAGGAGTGAAAAGAATGATAGAAAAGGCTATACAAATGATAAACAAACAAAACTCCAGGATATAAGAGGCCAAAAAGAGTGAGGGGGGAGAGGAGGTGGGGAGGCGGGATGAGAATGCCCATTAAGGTAGGAAATTGGAGCCCTTTGCTGTTAAGCATTCTGCTGGTGCCCATATTTCCCTGATGGTGCTACAAGATTCACCAGGCCCTGAGTTATCCAGATGAGACCGGCTAGAATTAAAACACCATATGTTCAGGACTGCACCTCAGCGCAAATCAAACGCTCCTGTAATTTCTCACAATACAAAAGAGGCCCCTAACATTAGGCTCTCTCCGCTTTGCTGGTTTGTTTATTTCCATCCTTTTTGTTATGTTGATGTGGTGATTTATTCCAAGTAACTGCCGGCTTCTGCTGCTCTATGAGCCCAGTGTAAGTATTTGTGTAGGCAGCATGTTAGGTTAAGAGTGATTGACGAATATGTAGCGTGATCAACGTGGCACCTTGACCCCTTTTTTTCAGTTGTCCCCATTAGGTGGCTTCATTATTCTGTATATACTGTATTATTCTACTTGGGAGTTCTCATTTAACTTACCTAAAAACTTAAATTCTGAAGATAGCATTTATGGCATCCTGGTTGTATTATGCAAATTAATTATTAACAGATGTCTTTTTTTTTAAAGAAAAAAGCATGCAGAAAAATCCAACAATGCTTTTTTCTGCTTATAAGAGGATGTTACTTTCTTGTGACAAGATAAAACGCAACTTTCTGTCAGTATCAGATATTTAGGATGATCATTTTGTTATAATCAGGTGACATAAATGGATACAGACAGACAGGTAGATACATTAGTAGCTCAATCAATAGATTAGATCAGTAGGTGGACTGATAAACAAATATACAAATGATATACACCCCTGCAGAGTAATCAGAGTATTTCTGCAGATGTCAAGATTCAGAGTTGTATTGAAAGTTTTACGTGTACAGTGTGAAGAGAAATGGTGAGAGTACAGGCCTTTGTGGTGCTCCTGTGCTGCTGACCATCATCTCAGACACACAACCTTTCAGTCTCACAAACTCACAGACTGATGGGTCCTGAAAGGTGTCCACTTGCTTACTGAGGTGAGACAATAACAACCTTTCCAGGACTTTCATGATTTTTACAATCATTGGAGCAACTGGTCTTTAGTCAACACATTCAGATGGTTGGGACTTTTTAGGTACTGGAACGAGGCAGGATGCACATGAACACTCCTCAGTCAGGCTGATCTTGAAAAGGTGCAGAGGAATCCAACCTAGTTGTTCTGCACAAGAGATCTTGGTGCTGGCAGCACTGGACCTGCAGCCCTGCTTTAATGAAAAGAATTGAAATAAATGAAAAGTCCCAAATAAAATGTCCTAAAATGCCGCTCCTCCAGGCAGCCGCCTCCTCGCGCCATAGGCTTTCCCCCGGGACCGCCTTCCTTCAGCCATTGCCTGTCCTCTACACCACCATGCCCTGTCGTTGCCAACACCATCATCTCGTCTCATCCCGTCTCGTCTCGTCTCGTCTCGTCATCGTCATCGTCATCGTCATCGTAATCGTCATCGTCATCGTCATCAGGCTGGCCAGCCAGCTGAGGGTCGGGAGGCTGGCACCCCTCACTGCACTGCTGTCCCCTCCTCGACTGTTCCCGTGTTCTGTCTCCTGCCTTCCTGC